>CM019148.1:189908720-190138125 GCA_009733165.1 Naja naja
AGAAGGCCTGGGTATGTTTTTATTAGACAGCCTTTCCTAACAATTCAAGGTTTTAGTAACAACATATAAAGTCCTACATGGCTTGAGTCCGGGTACTTGCGAGAATGTCTCCTGCGGCATCACATTCCGATGCCCTATGCGCTCCCAGAGACAGGGCCTCCTTGGGATACCATCGGCAAGACATTGTCGTGGCCGAGGCCCAGGGTAGGGCCTTCTCTGTGGGGGCACCCACCCTGTGGAATCAACTCCCCTTGGACCCATTTGGCTCGGATCTCCGGTCCTTCCGCCATGACCTAAAGACTTGGTTATTTCAGCAGGCCGGCCTGGACTGAACCAAGAGGGGAGGGTTTCTTTTAAAAATTTTAATGGTTTTAATAGTTTTAATGTTTAATATTAGGCTTGTACTGTTTAATTATTTTTAGTTAATTTATTGCATTGTATTTTTTATTCTGTGAGCTGCTCTGAGTCCTTAGGGAGAGAGGCTGCATACAAGTCTAATAAATAATAATAATAACAACAACAACAACAACAAGAAGACTGATTTTTGTGTCACTGTTGGTCTCAACGAGCAACTCATCTGCCTTGCAGTTATCATGCATTGCTTAAATAGTTTGTTAAGTCCCCATCTTTTCTGAGAGCAAGATAATTATGTTTATGAATTAATATCACCCTCCTCCCTTTGGAGCACTTTCCATTTTGACAACTTAGAAAAGAAGTATTGTCTTTTGGGTTTACCTGAATTAAATGCAGGTGTAGGTATCAGAGAAGGGTTAATTTGAAAAAAGCAGTAAAAAGAAGCATGTTTCTGTACATAACAGAAAGGAAACATTGAGAAGTGCTGAGGAGCTGAAGGGTGTAAGTGTGAATCAAGGAATTCCAGACCAGAAAGATTGTTTTGTATTCCAGTTAAATTAGAAATGGTTCTTTGTGATCTGTGAAAATTTTGGAATATTGCAATAAGGCCATATACATATACATATATATATCAGAAAGATTTAATTAAAGGAGAAGAGAAAGAATGGTAAGACATCCACTAATTGACAGCTTTGAAAATACCTTTCAAATGTGTTTTCAATTGTAGGATTGGAAATATTTGCTTGACTGTATGCTTTAAAGTTCAAAAAGAATAATCTTTATCAGTATAAGCAGAGATGTATTCTTCAAGCTTTAATGCATTTTGCAAAAATCATTGTAGTAAACTGAATATCACTGTAGAACAATTTAAATATTTAATGGAGTAAAATTTTAAAAGTAAAAATTTAAACTAAGATTTTACACAGGCAAGAAAAATGTATAGAATAGGTGGTGCCTGGCTCAACTGGAAGTAACTGTGAGATGGAAACTTATCAAACAGATCCAACCTAGAAATAAGAAGAAATTTCCTGACAGTGAGAACAATTAATCAGAGAAATGGGATGCCTTCAGAAATTGTGGGTATGCCATCACTGGAGGTTTTAAGAAGAAATTTGTCCATAATAGTATAGGGTCTCATGAGGTTGGACTAGAAAACCACCAAGGTCTCTTCCAACTCTGTTATTCTTTATAAATCTCTCACTCAGTCTTTCCAAGAGATTGGTGATAAACAATATTTGGAAATGTCCATCAGGTCTTCTGATAGCAAAATCTCATCTTATTGGCTAATATCAAGGGAAGATGACTTTGAAAAAGCTTCCTCTCTCACGATAACATGAAAGCGAAGTGAGGACTGGCTGGGAGGGAAGGGGTGAGGAGAAGCCAGTGGCCTCCATGTGAGTGACATCGAGTTGGCCATGATTACCAACTGATCACCAAGCCATGCCCACAGTCACATGACCACCAAGCCACACCCACAAATTAGGCCACACCCACAGAACCAGTTGTTAAGAAATTTGAATCCCACCTGAGAATTCTAGCCACTAAAATTAAGATTGAGCGTATATGCATATTTGGAATGATGTTACAATAATAGATTTCTCTGATTTTGTTTCTGAAGAGTTTATTGTTTCCATATTTAGTTTTCTTTTACTGTGGTTGAAAATAATGTATGCTTAAACATACCACAGGTGGGGCATAGTGTCCATTTTTAGTGTAACAGGAGGTTGGATGGTTTCCTAGAATGAAAATTACAATTGTAGACACACTTAATGCTCTTGAGGTACAAATAGGTTCTCTATATCTCCCTCTCATCATGTCTGAAATGCTCCACTTCATATTATTGCCTTAAAAGAAATGTTCACTCTAAAACAGGAGTGTCCAATCTTGGCAACTTTAAGACTTGTGGACTTTGGCTTCTGGTGGCACTTCCGTAGAAGACTGACCGAAGACTGTGATTGTGCGTGGCTTTGATCCATGCTTATCCTGTTGGAGGCTCCCAATGGGACTGGATCCATCTCGACCCACCTGGGAGGATGGGCCAACCAGGTTGAGGGAGCTGCATCCTGTCTTCAAGAGGAGCCGCATCTCCCTCCTGGCTCCCCTTGAAGACAAGAGATAGGCAGTTTTAATGGCTGCCCTGAAGACGGAAGCTTCTGGGACTTAAGTGTGTGCTGGAGCGGTGAAGCAGTGAGTTGCATGTAACCAGGCAAAAAATTGGATTTTTTTGACAACCCTGAGAAACAGAAAGAGCCCTCATTTAAGAGTGTGGCAGGAAAATTGGCATTAATTAGGACATTGGAATAGATACAGAAATTGGCATTAATTAGGCATTGGATAGAATGCTGGACTTGCCCGGAATTGACTATATTTAAAAGAGCTAATGGTTGAAAATTAGTGTTAATACAATTGAAAAGAGAAAAAAGAACTTTGAAAAGTGGAAAGCGATGTAGAGCACCATCTAATGGCTAAAGGTACCTTTTTTCTTATGATTTCATGGAAAATTACTGGTCTTACAAATGTGTGAATGAAAAATGAAATAAAAGACTATGTTATAACAATAACCCGGAAGCACTAAAAAGGGGAGGGATTGCAGCAAAGGGACAAGCGAAGATAATAACTTGGGACTGTTTGGTGTTGATTGTGACAAGGAGATAGAAGGATTAACAAGAGGAACTGAGACAAACAGATGCTTTTGGCCAGGACTAAAATAAAAGACTCTGACTTTTAATAAAATAAAGAATAACTCAACTGATTTAAAAAATGGAAGAAACAGGCAAAGAATTCAAGTTGAACTGCAAACTGTGAGAATGTTAAAGAAAGATAAATTATTGGACACACTGGCAGAAAAATTAATGGTGATGCAATTCACAGAAGAACAAAGAAAATTCAAGGAGGAGGAGTTAAAGGAAGAGGAAAACAGCTTAGAAGAGCACAAAGAACAAGAGACATTGCAAAAAGACATAAAAGGAATTAAAACTAAGATACTGATGTTAGATGTAATAAATAAAAGGGAAAATACTCCCAAGATTAAATAAAAGAAGCTGTACAAGAAAAAATTCCAAAAGAGAGATCAGGAAAGGGTGGGGGGAAAATAAGTGATTGGCAGATGAAAACAAAAACAATACTAGAGGAAAAAAGGAGTTAAGAGGAAAGACCAGGAAATTTAGAAAAGGGAAAGCTGGTCAAATTCAAGAAATTATAAGGCTGAGAGATTTAGAGATATGGGTTAAAGATAATATAAATGGGGGATACCACATGGAGATGTATTTTGGTACTTTTTTTTAGAAATATAGATTGGGGAGATTTGAAGTTTAAAACTTACGGGAATTACCTTAAGATTATTATATAATTATATATGAGAAAAATGAAGATAGAGTGAGAGAAATTAAGAGAGTTTTACTGTTAGCAAATCCTTTTTTATATATATAATATACATATACATATATATGTTTTCGTAGATTTTCATTGGTAGGTAGGTCTTGGTGAATTCGGGTCTTACACGAGACAAGACCCGAATACACCAAGACCTACATACATATATATATATACACACATTAAAAATGTAATGGATTATCCAAATGATATTAGAAAAACAGAGAATATAGTAAACTAGAAAAAATTATGCTATTATGACCAAAAAGTGTGATGAAAATTAAATAAAACTTTATACGTTAAACTTGGCTAAAAAGGAAACTTAATTTTCTCTTTTTTTCTTTTTTTATTGTATACATATTAAATAGAAAATGTAATTGATTATATAAAGGATATGAGTAAATAAAGAATATGGTAAATTAAAAAGGATATATATTGGAATGTAAAGTATTTGTAATGAGAGTATTATACTACCGTGTTTCCCCGAAAATAAGACCTACCGAAAATAAGACCTACCCGAAAATAAGACCTAGTGCTTTTGGGAGCCAAAAAATATAAGACACTGTCTTATGTTAGAGAAACACGGTATCGATTTGTTCGTGGTTTGTACATGAATAAATGTACATTGTTCTACATGAATATGGTAAGTGTTTTTTCATATATATATATATATATATATATATATATATATATATATATATATATATATATATAAATAAATACCTACCCGAAAATAAGACCTAGTGTGTTTTTGGGAGCCAAAAAAAATATAAGACAGTGTCTTATTTTCGGGGAAACACGGTATGATTAAAAAGGAGGGGAATGAAAATTTAATAAAATTACATATTATATTCAGCTGTATATATGAAATGTATAATCATAATAATGGATTTAAGGGTCTTGTTCTCTTTTATCATATAAATAATATGAAGGTTATATAGATTAAGTAATAGTTATAATCCAATGATAACAAATAGTAGAATACTGTGTTAATGAATATACGTCATTTATTAGCAATTATTGATTGTTACGCTTTATTAAATTTGATATCCAATGTAAAGTATTCATATTTTTGTTGTTGTTGTATGTTTGTAATTTTTGTAAATAAAGCTGTTTTTAAAATTTAAAAAGAAAAAAAAAGAAAATTTAATAAAATTTTATAGGTAAACTTTGGCTAAGTGGAAACAAAGAAAAATATGAAATGGTTATATAAATATCACTGGAATAGATATAAGATTTATTGTAGACTGGGGGATATACCATGTGGATCCTGAATATATTAGTTTTATTTTATTTTTACTCTTTTTTGTTTGTTTATTATATAACAGCTTTGAGAAAATTAATGAAGATAATAATGAATAATGTAAAATAAAATAGGTGGTAAGCTGAAAATGGAAATAATAGGAGGTAAAGAACGGAAAGTATATGTGAGAATGAAATGTCTTTGATACTGAATTAATGAATTGAAATATGAAGTAAGAACTTATTTAAAGATTAGTGGAATTGATAATGACTTGATATGAAATTGGGTAAGAAAGTTGGAAATGTAACTATGACTATGTATAAATGCTGTAACCTGGAATCATGCTGCTCACTTGAAGAGATATGTAAAAAATAAAAATAAAAAAATCTTTAAAAAAAAAAGACTTGTGGACTTCAACTCCCAGAATTCCCCAGTTGCCAAGGTTGGATACTCCTACTCTAGAACTATGGTATTCAAACTTTACTCTTCAAAACACCATGAGAATCATCCAAGGGTTCGACATGGCATTTCTGTTTACATAATATGAAATATATAATTGCAACATTAATTAGTTTTCTTCAAATAAAATATCTTATATGAAACACATTTATGCATTGATTTTTCAGATTGAGAAGGATCCCCTGGGTATCTAAAATTTGAAGTTTGCTGCTGTACAGCCACTATTCCTATTTATTTATTTATTTATTAGTGGGACTTGTATGCTGCCCCATCTCCGAAGACTCAGGGCGGCTCACAATTAAAACAACAATAACAATAAATACTTAAAAAGAGTTAAACTAGACAAGCCCCAAGACATAATACAAAATTAAAATTAATACAAACGTTAATACGAACGTTAAAACCATCCCACCCAAGGGTCACAGCCCGGATTGGTTAAACAACCAGGTCTTCAGATCATGGCGGAAGGTGCGAAGGTCAGGGGCCAGGCGGAGCCCCAAGGGAAGTTGATTCCAGGGGTCAGGGACCGTGACAGAATAGGCATGTCGGGGAACCGCCAGCCAGCATTGCCCGGCCGACGGGACCCCAAGGAGCCCCTGCCTATGAGCTCGCACAGGGCAGTTAGTATTCGATGTCGGCAGGAGTCGCTCCCTAAGATAGTAAGGACCCATGTCATGTAGGACTTTGTATGTTAAAGTTAGAACATACGTTCGAACATATGTTAAAGTTAGCTATGTATGGGAAGCTACTACAAGAGAAAAAGTTGAAATTGTTTGCAATGAATACATATAATAGTTACTCATAACTATTGGACTGACTTAGACCAGTTCTGTGGGAAATGTATTCCATTTTACTTTCAGATCAGTTTTCTCAGCTGGAAAGGAAAATATTTTATTCTAATAATTGGTTTCCAAGATGAGCTGCTATTCAGTAAACTCTTGTACACCAGCAAATAGAGTATGTGAACCTCTTTAAGGCCTTGTGCTAGCATGTATTTTAAAACATTAGCCAATGTTTGAGCATGCAGAGAACATCTTGGTTGTATTTTCATGCAAGGATCTTATTTCTTTAAATGTATTTATTTAAAACATTTACATAGCCACCCATATTATTACCAACTCTGGGCGGCTCTCAAAGCATAGTGTCTTGCACTATTAAAACATTCTTTTGTGCAAAGAAGATGACTTATGAAGGCCCTCTGGATCCATCCCCTATATTGCAACTGAGGCTTTCACACCAAACAAGTTCAATACACATCCTAGAGTGAGAGATGTTCTTTGTCACCATACACATAGAGTCAGTTTTTGTTAGTCTTTCCTCTGTGGGAGATAAAGAAAAGTTTTGACCATTTTAAATGAAGATAGATCTAGAAGAGGAAACAAACAAAGAACCTGTTAACCAAGGCCAGAAAAGCAAGGATTAGGTTCATTCCATTTAGGCTCTGGTTAAAGTAGGGATTTTATTGAAATTAGTTTCTTTTTCACCTCTTATTATACTTACTTTTATTTAACTTTTTTATTTACCTTATTTATTATGTTTACTTCTATTTACAGTTTACTTTATTTACTTTCAATAAGTTGGGAACTTATTGACATTAGGTGAGGTTTTTTTTCTTTTAACTTTTTTACCTTTTAGTTGATATATTTTATTTACTTTTTGAGTAAATAAGGTAGCACAGAGTATAAGAGTGCTGTCTTTTGACCACAATGGGATTAGAGGAAAGGTGATGGTGACAGCAGGAAGGCAAGGTGCTACCTCAAAGCAGAAGGCAAATGTCAGGCTCTTCAGCATCAGCCTAAATGAGAAGCATCATTCTCACAGAATTTTTTTGCCAAGCTTTATTGAAAAGAAAGAGATGAGACATAGGAATTCTGGAAATTGAAATTTTTCCTATATAAAATAAATATACTCCAAAATACATTAGGGTGAAGACTTCTGAATTTGCTTTTTTAAGATATTTCGGTGAACTGATAGGACTTTTCACTGATAATGAAGGAGCCTGCAGTGGTTGTTTACATAACTACCTTCTGACCCTTTGGAAATTGACCACTATACAAAAATACATGTCCATATGTGGACTTCAACTCCCAGAATTCACTGGACAAAATAGTAGCTGGGAAATTCTGGAATTGACGTCCATCTGAACTTTGATGTGATTGAGAAACACTTAATTAGAGTGTTTCTGGAAAAGGAAAAGGAAAATTGAGGCGTTCAGCCTTGTACTTTAGGTGTATGGTGACTAAGCCAGGTTTTTGCACCACCACAACTCTACAGGGATCATTCAATATAGATTTAGTATTGCACAAATTGCTTTTTCCCATATATTCTGTCTCTATACTTTTTAAAAGTTGGATTTTTAGTCTACTGTGGACTTATTAATATGCAGATTTCTAAATATTAATTATATGAAAAAAGAGAAAATTCAAAAGAGGAATAAAGCGATGTCAGTTATAGAGCAGCTGTTCTATATGTTTAAGTACAGATATTCCTCAACTTACAACAGTTCGTTTAGTGACCATTTGAAGTTACAACAGCATTGAAAAAAGTGACTTATGACCATTTTTCACATTTACGAATGTTGTAACATCCCATGGTCATGTGATCAAAATTCAGATGCTTGGCAATGGACTCATATTTAATACGGTTGCAGTGTCCCGGGTCATGTGATCATCTTTTGCGACCTTCTGACAAGCAAAGTCAATGGGGAAGCCAGATTCATTTAACAACTATGTTACTAACCTAACAATTGCGATTCACTTAACAACTGTGGCAAGAAAGGTCATTAAATGGGGCAAAATTCACTTTAAAAATGTCTTACTTAGCAACAGAAATTTTGGGCTCAATTATGATTGTAAGCTGAGGACTACCTGTACATGCTTTCTATTTTCCTTTATATTCTTACCCCAAACCTAAATGGATTATTATTCCCAAAGATAAGCCTTCTGAAATAACAGTTCAGGAAAAACAACCGTAGCTGTTTGCTTGGGATTTTTGTTTCTGCTTTGTTTTGTTACACATTTAGATACTTTTAGTACAAGTCTTTAGATTTTCTCCTGATTTTAATACTATAAAATTCATAGTGGAACATAATTCCATCTCCCTCCATTCACACCAGTGAGGTTTGCTCTAGGATTTAACAGCTGCTTAACTGTAATTACTTATATATGGCAATTCTAATTTTTTTAAAAAATCCATAATTTAATAATATAATAATAATATATTAGATGACCAAATTCAGCAGAGGAGAAAATATCCACATCCTTGGAATCTGTATATGCAATTAGCAATGTAGGAAATTACACTAGAAATTTTTATACAATTCCTAACTGGATTATCAAAGAATCTCTTCTTCAGTACAGAAATTCAAGAGAAGGAGAAATTCCCTCTTCTGTACACCTCTTTAAAGTGTTGCAACCTTGATTTCATTGTATGTCATAAGATCAAAGAAAGCAGGGTTTAAATGATAATTATAAACAATCAGGTAAATTCTTACTCTTGCTTATTCTTTATAGACATCATTTATATAAACAAGAGGGTTTTTTTAAGTTCTGTGATACTTAAAACTGTACGACATTCTAGAACAAAGTAACAGAAATAATATTAAATAACATCAAGGCTGTAATTAATGCATGCTTACCTAGCAATAAGTCTCAGTGAACATAGCAGATCTTATTACAATACTTCAGAGTACTGTAAATGTTACTAGGACTTGCCAAACAAAGATGTTCAAGTTAAGAGTCTATTCAAAATGGAAGCCTAACTTCAAAATACGCTGGACATACATCTATCCTAATGAAAAATATGTAGATTTAGGTATTAAGTTTTAAATGTTCCTCTTGCATATATATGCAGGTCTTAGCATGTTCGGGTCTTTTCCCGTGTAAGATTGAGAGTATCTTGGCGACGTTTCGATGAGGTCCCACTTGCCATCTTCAGGCTGGTACTTTCGGCTTGTCAGAAAATAGGCCTTTCTGATGTTGCTATGCAGTTTACAACTTGTATGGATTTGGAGGCAGACCAAATCCACCAATGACAGGGTAACACCACATACCCTGTCCTGGCATCACAAGCCATGCCCCCTTGGTATATAAGGGGCAGCCCAACTGGCATTTACCTCAGGAGGAGGCTCACATTACACTGAGAGGTCTAACAGAGGGAGAAACTGCTGGGTACCTCAGGAGCATGAGGAGGAGGAACCTCATGACAAAAGAGAAAGGAGAGAGAGAGGGAAAAGCCTAAAAGAGAGGTCTAAGTTTCTTAAGAGGTCTGTGTTTTCTTAGAGAGTTATTCTCAATTGTCCTTAAGAGAGATTGATCAGCATAGGCGATCAATTCTCTCAAGTATCTACCTCAGAACTCCTGACAATCAAACCTAAAGGACAGAGAAAACTCAACTACATAGGTAGTTGTAGAAACCAAGAGAGACCTGGAAGAGAAGAAACTAAAGAAGGCAAAAGACACTGGTAATAGTCTTTCTGTATGTTTATTTGATTTAAGCTGCTTGTACAATAAATGTTGGTTTAAAAACAGACTGGGCTCAGCATCTTTATACAATTTAAATATATAGACAAGTTAACAAGATCCTCTAAACTTTAATCAGTCATAGGATTGATTAAAAATATCCAACATGGCTTCATGCTTGTGCGAGCAAAGTGTGATTGGATTGGATTGGATTGCCGTCTCTCTATAAATACTGGTGGGGAGGTGTGGTGTGCTGGCTCTGTTGTAAGCAGGTTGGTTGGCTGTGTTGTTTCTTCTTGATTGGTTGATGGAGTTGATGTTTGCAGATTGGTTGGCTTTTTCGTAAGACCCTGTGTGGCTGAGGTACTGACTGTGTGTCTATCAGCCTTTTGTGTTGTAATGACCTGGGTAATGGGCTGTGTGATGACCTTCTGAGTTCTATTGTTGTGACATCCTGGGTCTTGTGCTGTGATCTCCTGGGTCATTGGCTGTATTGTAACATCCTGAGGTTTTGTGGTGTAACCTCCTCAGTTCCGTGATGTGATATCCTGAGCGGATGGCTGTGATGTAATGTTCCGGGCTTTGGTTTGGCTCCGAGTTTGAGGTCTGGCTATGTGTTCATGGCGTGTGTCAGTTTGCTCAGTTTGGGGGTCAGAGGGTGTAGCAGCTGGTGATGCAGCCGTGGTCTGGTTTCTGGATGGTGGTTATCTTTCGTCTATGGGATGGGTTTGGGTTTGAGTCCGGTGAGGGAGATTGGTGGTGGCGTCATGTGCTGTTTTGGGTCCAGTGTTGGTTTTCATGGCTGGGACTCGTTTGTTGATTAGTTTCCAGATGTCTGGCAGGCGGGAGGTATCGTCCCGTTTATTCATGTTATGGGGGTGTTTCTCTATTTCGATGGCTTCCCTAATTATTCTCTTGTTGAAGTGTTCAGTATTGGAGACTAATTTGGTTCCCTCAAAATCAATTTCATGTCCTGTAGCTTTACGGTGCTGGAAAAGGGAGGAAGTATTTTCTTCTTTTCTGACTGCGTTCTTGTGTTCTGCAATGTGTGCATTTATTCTCCTGTTGGTTTGTCCAATGTATGTGCCTGGGCAATTTTTGCATAGTTTTTCATAAACTCCTTGGTTTTCTAATTGGATCTTGTCCTTGGGGTTTCTTAAGATATTGGTTATATTTTGGTCAGTGCCGAAGGCTGTCCTGATATTGTGTTTGTGGAGATTTTATCTGTGGTGCCTTTGATGTAGGGGAGGAGGGCGATACCGTTATCCTGTTCTGTGTCTCGGTTTTTGGGGGGTGTCTCCCTTAGAATTAGGTTGGTAATTGTGTTTCTTTGGAATCCATTGGAAATTAATATGTTAGTGTGGGTGTATAATTCTGTTCTCAGGTGGTCTTTGTCGGCTAGGCATCTGGTTCTGGAGATGAGGGTCTTGGCTATGGAGTTGATCTGTGCAGGGTGGTGATAGGATTGTGCGTTTAAGTAGTGGTTGGTGTGTGTTTTCTTCTGGTAGATGGTGTGTCCTAGGGAGCCATTGGGTTTTTTGTAAATTAGGACGTCCAGGAAGGGAAGTTGGTTGTTGGCATCTGTTTCCATGGTGAATTGTATTTTGGGATGTAGGCTGTTGAGATGTGTGAGGAAGTTGTCCAGTTTTTCTTTCCCGTGTGGCCAAATTATGAAAGTGTCATCTACATATCTAAGCCAGAGTTTGGGTTTGTGTTCGGATTTGTCTAGAGCATTGGTTTCAAAGTGTTCCATGTATAGGTTAGCAATGACGGGTGAGGGGAGTGATCCCATAGGTGCTCCTTCTATCTGTTTGTATCTTTGTCCATTGTGGATGAAGTATGTGTTGGTTAGGCAGTGGTTGGTCAGATCTAGGATGTGCTTAGAGGGGTTGTATTTGTTTTGGATAGCTGTCAAGGCTTCTTTAATAGGTACTTGGGTGAAGAGGGATATGACATCGAAGCTCACAAGTAGGTCGCTGGGTTGTAGGTTTTGTTTCTTTATTGTTTCTATGAAGTGGAAAGAGTTTTGTACGTGTGAGGTGATGGATTCTGTGTAGGGCTGGAGTTGTTTGGCGAGAAATTTGGCAAGATTCTGTAGAGGTGAGCCTATGGGTCTGAGTGGTGTTCCTTCTTTGTGTATCTTGGGGAGGCCATAGAGCTTAGCGCATCTGGATGATTTTTCTCTGGGGATGATTCTTTGCTGGATCTCTTCACTGATGGGAGAGGCTTTTACTTTGGATCTGGTGGTTTTTTCCAGGTAGGTGGTAGGGTCTGTATTTAGAGGTTTGTAAGCGGGGTCTTGGAGTAGGTTGGATAGTTTGGATTGGTAGTCAGATGTGTTCATCACGACCATGGCGTTGCCTTTGTCTGCTGGGAGGATGATTATGTTGTTGTCTTTCCTCGAGTTGGTGAGTGCTTTTTGTTCTTCTTTGTGTAAGTTGCTTCTGGGTGGACTGCTGGAGCAAAGGACATTGGTGACTTCAAGTCTGATTTTATTGGTTACATCTGCGTTAATTTTGGTTAGGCTAGCTTCAACTCCGCATATGATGTTTTTGGTGGGGATGCGTTTGGGGGCGACTGCAAAGTTGAATCCCTTGGAAAGGACATTGGTTTCTGCTATGGTGAGGGTTCTGTCTGATATGTTGTGTACTGTTTGTTTCATGCGTTGTTGTGGGGGGGGGTTGGGCTTCTGCCGTTTCTCTAGTCTGTGGAGTTTGTTGGTGTGTGTGTCTGTCTTGTGGGAGGTTTCTGTTTTGGCTCTCCAGAGGGCTAGTTGTTTGGATTTGTCCCAGAGTGCTGGGTGGATTTTGTTACTGAGTTTGAGGTGGAGAGTGAGTAGGTCCCTGTTGGTCTGGTCTAGTAGGAATCTTTTCTTGTGGAGTTCATTTCTGATTAGGGCTAGTTCCATTCTTTTCAGGATCCTTTCAGTGGCTGAGGTTTTAGAGTGGAATTTGAGTTGGAAGCACCAGCCTGAAGATGGCGAATGGGACCTCGTCGAAACGTCGCCAAGATACTCTCAATCTTACACCGGAAAAGACCCAAACATGCCAAGACCTGCATACCTGTACCTGTGAAAATCTACAAAAACAAATATACATACATACATACATACACGCGTGCACACACACACACACACAAACACACACACATATATATATGTATATATAAATGTATATTTGGAACCTTGAATCCAGGTTGTAAGTAGCCCTGGGTAGATCTGTCATAACTTTGAATAGTCACTAAGTGATCGATCATAAATCAAGGACTACCAGTAATAATTTTTACCACCTATATATCACAGATCAAACACTGTAATTGGTGATACCTTTTCATTTGATGCTTGATTTTCAGAGCAAATCTCTGGCGGACTTCTGGAAGCAGGTCTTCTTACTTCAATGGACAGTTCATCTTCTCCTAAAACTAAAACCATAAATAATTAAAATTGCTGAGTGCACTGCATCAATCAATGGCTGAACTCAAGGATTCTAACATTTCCTGCTTAATTAAGTCAGAGAAGTATACCCTTTAATTATTATATTCTTTAATTAATAACTCAAACTGTAAGATTTCCAATTCCAAAAACTAAATAATCAAATAAGCCTTTAATGTGTTAGGCAACAACATTTGATCATAATTAATATTTATGAATTAGGAAATAATCACCAAGTTCCTTAATTAAGCAATATTTGCTTTGACAAATTAATCAAATTTACACATTGTTTTATTTACTCTTTGAATAAAATTTGTTTAATTTCTGCACAAATTTGCATTAGTCTAATAGACACCTCTGGAGATGACTGATGTGGAGACTTTTTAAATGTTATTGAGTGGCAGGAGGCCTTTGAGTCTTAGTGTTATGGAATATTCAATAATTCTAAAGTACCATGCCTATTGTTAAAAAGGGGAAGAATGGATATGTAATGCAGACAAGGAAGGACTATCAATTGAAGAGGGAAAAACAACAACAACAGCAACAACAACAACAAGGAGTTACAGACATGAAAGAGCACTGTGGATTGAGTAGTGAGCACTAGAACTTTTTTTTACTTTCATATTCATTTGGGAAATACCTAATCCATGCTTTAAAAGGTCCTTTTGCAGAAAAGTGATGGCTAGCTTCTTTGCACACACATGCATACACATAATAAGTTTGTACTGCACACACAACTGCTATAGAAATCAAGCAATAAGGCTATGACACTTCTGCAAGATACACTATAAAATAAGCATGCTAGCTAGAAAGAAACTGAATTTCCCACTTGTAAAATGCTTATGTTTGGGGTGTTGAGAAACACAGATTTTTGCATTAACAGTACTGTAGAGAAGAGTTATTTGGATCATTCCTAAGAACTGAGTAATAATTGGCTAATGTGCAAAAAAAAAACCCTTCTATTGCTCTTTAGATTGTGGGGGGGAGAGTAAAAGGCCAAGCACAAAATGTGTGTCTTGAGAAGCTATCCTTCAGAAATGGAGTCATCCAAAGAATGAGACTGGAAAATTATTCCACATGGAAGGGAACATGATATTCAGTACTAGAACAGCTTTCACCTTTATTATTATTCCAATTCCACTAATTGTGTTTTGCACCTAATGTTGGCTACTTTTCTTCTTCATGACTTAAGCCCTGTAAAATTGCAATAAAATAGCATCTAATTACATATGAAATAGTCCACAGTGCTATTGTTTGTAGTTCTGCAGTTTTCTTGGCAAGATTTCAGGAGTGGTTTGCCACTGCCTCCTTCCTAGAGCCAAGAGAGAGTAACGGGCCCAAAGTAATCCAACTGGCTTTGTGCCTAAGGCAGGACTAGAACTTACAATCCCCTGTTTCTAGCTTAATGCCTCAACCATTATATCAAACTGGCTCTCATTCCAATTTTAGGAATCCAAATTGTTTCCAAGACTACGTGGAATCACACTAATGCCACCCATAGCCATGGATTTAATTATTCTTCCAAATGTTTGCCAATCTCAGTAATTTGAAAATGTTTTCTATTTTTTTGTCTTCTGGGTTACCATCTCTTGGAATGGCTACATCAATAAATTAACAATAGTTATTTTCAATTTCAATAATATTTGGGATGTTGTTCCAGGTGTCAATCTAAATATTAAAATCCTATTTACTCTGTTGTTTCCATGATTTTATTTGTAGATCTGTACTTTCTACATAAGTGCTAGTGCATGTAATGGCTTCCCAACTCCATCATGCTTTTTTCATCATTAGTCTGTCCAGTTCTGCCATGCCCAATTATTATAAAGTCAACTATCTGATCCCTATTTCAGCACAATGAACATTTACTATCCAAACCAATCTTCTTCATTTTTACCTTGGTGATATTTATTTATTTATTTATTTATTTATTTATTTATTTATTTATTTTATTGAACTTGTATGCCGCCCCCTCTCCAAGAGGACTTGGGGTGGCTCACAACTAAAAACAAACAATAAATTAGTTACTTAAAACAGTATTAAACATTACAAGCCCAATTAATATAAAATCCCAATACTATTATAAAATTTAGAAATTTAAAAAATTTGCCTAGTGTTTTTCCTTGGGCAGCAAAAACCCTCCTCCTATTTATTTTTTAATGTACCACTCTTAAGCCATTACCATGATCTTTCATTACCTCATTTTCCTTCAGTGTCTGTTTTTTTTTAAATGCCCACAAGAAACTTTAGTTTTCCAATGTTCTAATACTACTTCAAGCTGTTCATTTTGTTTTTATGCTATAAAGGACAATCTGCTTACTGCAATTAAAAATAATCAGAAAAATGATATGGGGAAGAGAAATAATTAACTAGTTTGATGGAAAGAAAAGAATCTTTTCAATTCTCTATAAGAAATCTGCATGTGAATACACAGTATAGTATTCTCTAAGCAAGACATTTCTAGTATTACGTTGGATTATCTTTTCCCTTAAAAAAAGAATGTATAGCCTCTATAGACGACTTTCTGAAGTTGATACCCTCCAGGTATTCTGGCCTGAAATTCTGCTAATTTCCAGCCTGAATTCTGGGAGTTGTCATCTATCCTTTTTATTTAGATCAGGCGTTCCATCCTTTAGTCCCAGGCACATGCAATTACACTAAAGATATTTCAAGAGAGGAAAAATCTCCACCAGACACTTTGGATTCTATTACAGGTAGTCCTCAACCTACAACCTCAATTGAGCCCAAAATTTCTGTTGCTAAGCAAGACATTTGTTAAATGGATTTTGCCCCATTTTATGACCTTTCTTGTCATGTAACACAGTTGCTAAGTGAATCTGGCTTCCCCATTGACTTTACTTGTCAGAAGTTTGCAAAAGAGGATCACATGACCCCGGAACACTGCAACAGTAATAAATATGAATCAGTTGCCAAGTGTCTGAATTTTGGTCACATGACCATGGGAATGCTGCAGCTAAGTGCCATTGTGCCACTGTAACTTTGAACTGTCACTAAACAAATTGTTGTAAGTCAAAGACTACCTATATTACATGGGATGGACATTCTTTTTCTTGAAGCCAGTGGAGGAGCAGAGTTGGGATAGTTCCCAGCTGCAAATGAGATGGCCTTGATTACTTACTCATGCTTGCAGCAGGGAATCTGTGCTTACTTATATGTTCAGTGCTTCTGAACAGAGTGCACAGCAAAACCTAAAATTGTGATTTACATCTTTCAGCTAAAGCGATAAATATCCTAATTTAGAACAGGGACTATCTCAAGGCTATAACTGTGCAGTTGCAAAAAGAAAAGATAACGTATCTGAAATCTCATTAACTACCCACAGTGACAGGCAAACTCTAAGCTGCAAGCTACTTTCAAGTAGATAAATACATTATCTAAAAAAACAAAGCATTTAAATAGCAATCCTCCCTGTCTTATTAGTCTCCGGATTATATTGTTTAGCCAGCTTCTACTTATTGCAGTAGAAATGTTTGCAATCTCAGGAATGTGGATAAAGGCAACCACAATTAAAGAGAAAGCAGCCCCATTACAAGATAATAGATGCAGAGGTGGATTTGGACTCCCTACCTGGGAACTATATTATAAAGCAGCAGTCCTAACATGGATTAAAGAATGGGCCAACCTGAGAAATAAAAGAATTTTAACCCTAGAAGGGCATGATCTGGAGGTGGAGTTATACACACTTTAATAGGCATGTAATCCAAAGCTCACTATTGAAAGTGTGGAAAGAGATTAAATATTATATGAAGATTCCAGGGTGGGTACCCGTCATGGAGGCATTGATCCACCCCAATGCTTTAGAAACAGGTAGAAAGATTAGATATTACAATGTCTTAAATTCTCAAGCAGGATTAAAGACAAACCAAGAACTTAGAGAGCAAGGGATGAAAATAGAGTGGTGGCCTTATATACAACTTAAGATGAGGTATAAAAAAGACATAGAAGAATTTGGAATTGAGGGAAAACCGAACCAATTAGATAAAATATTAGAGGGAATGGATTAAAAATTAATTCCTAAAATGTATAATTATCTATTAGAATTTGAAATGGCGGAAGAATTAGTTAAAGGCCCAGTGATTGCATGGGAAAGGAATGTAGGGCACAACATTAATCTGGAAGACTGGGAAAAAGTTTGGAAACAAAATTACAAAATAACAAAATTAGCTGTCTATAAAAAAAATCAATATAAAATGTGTTACCGGTGGTACCTGGCACCCTCAAGATTAGTGAATATGTACCCAAACTTAAATCTGACTTGCTGGAAATGTAAGCAAACAAGGGGTACCTTCTTCCACACTTGGTGGTTTTGCCCAAAAAGTAAAAAATACTGGAAAAAAAATTAGAATTTGGATAAAAGAATTTACAAATATCCAACTAGAACTTAAGGCCAAAATATTTTTGTTGGGAAAGTTAAAAGGGGATTATGCAAAAGAAATGAAATATTTAATTCTCCATATAATTATGGCAGCAAGAATTGCATTGGCACAATGCTGGAAGGGTGACCAAATGCCAACAAATAATTTGATTATTCAGAAAGTTCTTGACTGAGCTGAAATGGACCTATTTACACAAAAACTTAGGGATAAGGAAGACTCAAGACATAGTACAACTTGGGAAAAATGGTATAAATGGATTAAAGATTAAAAAACAGGGAATTAAAAGATAAGAATTTGAAAAATGAAGTGGTTAGATTAAGAGCATTTACCAAAAACAGGAACTGAATATTAGTAAAATTGTTTTCAATAAAAGATCACATTGTCTTAGTTGATTAGAAACGTATACATTTTATTTTTATGTTTATTTGTTATGTAATTGTATATTGATTTCATTTGTAATGAAAGGTTGTATTCTATGTATTGTACATATTTTTCTTTTTGATCTTAATGAAGTTTATTTTTAATTAATAAAAAAAATAAAGAGAAAGCAGAAGGATTTCCTCTAAACATGCTAAAATTGGATTTGAGGGAACTAACACCATGCTGTGAAGATTTAATCAAATGTTAATTCTTTGGCATGAGTTCAAGGCTAAATATTCTGGAGCATGAAAAATTAAAGGACTTTCTTTAATGAATTTTGAGCTTGATATATACTCTGACTGAAAATGCCACATGAATTTACTTTTAGAGTGAGAGATGGCAGGTCAAGCCTTCCAAAAAAATGTAGCAATAGAAATAGGAAAAGTCTCCATAAAACTGTATTAAACATATTTAAAATAAAATATATTCTAACTGCAGCAGAGGCCATCTATATACATTCCATTTCTTCAAGTACACAAGTGGTAAGTGTCAAGTGGTAAGGATGCTTGAAAATTTGGGAAAGTCCAAATCTTTGCTCCCAATTTAGCAGCTCTTAAGTTCAACCGCATCTTTGAACATGGCTTGTTCTAGACATTTTATATTTGTCCCAGGTTATCATTCATTCATTTTATTTTACACTTGCTGAACCAATCAGGATTCGTGATGGTTTATAGGCACCCAATAAGGCATACAATCAATTAAAATGTATGTGAGAAGAAAATCAAATTGTAACCAGTGTAGAACAGCAATAACTGGATGGCAATGGAACTTAAGAGGTTAATTTAAAATTTAAAATGGAAAAAATTAACTAGTCACCAAATACAGAACAGAAGAAAATAAGGATGATTTGGCAAAGAATCTGGCTAATAGCACATAGTCCTCGCATTGTATTGACTTGTTTGGTTAGGGAAAAACTGACATCACATAATTACAATACAATTATATTCTTTATTTCAAGCATAATTGTATCCAATGTGTGGATACTTTATATGGCCCTATGCTTGTCTGTATCATAACTAAATGGGCATTTAGTTCAAAATAGCTGCTTTTAATTTATATTTTAAAAAAACACCTTGAACAGTTTTATAACAATCTCAGTAGAATCCTAGATTGGGAATTTAAAAAAATCCAAGAAAAAGGCAATGGTAACAGATATCCCATGATAAGAAAACCACATAGATGAGTCACCAAGAGTTGAGCTTGACTTAAAGGAGACTTTACCCTACTGTCAGTCTCAAGGGCTGTCAGTCCAGATAATAACAACTGGGTGGTAAAAGTATACTTTGCTCAAGGCAATCTAGTGGTAAAAGAATCTTTCAGCCAGAAACTGTATGAGTTTACACTGTTCCCAGCTTTCAGCTGCACAGCAGGAAGATCACATTAATTTGTACCCTGTTAATCTTGCACATCACTATGGCTCTGGTTGGAGTAAAGACATAATTACAATTTGAGAATATTTCCTGCATTGGGCTAATTGGCAACATGGCTTCTGGGGTTTGAGAGCTGTATAAAAGTATGGTCCCTTTTTCTAAGAAAAGTAGTACAAAGGAAAAACAAATATTAATGAACCAGACCATTACTAGAATCCATCTGACTTTGTCAAAGGCTTGAGAATTAATTGCTCAAGCTGTGCAATTTCACTGCTTGAGCCAAGAAATACACCAGATCCAAGGTAGCAGCATTATGTGAGTCCTGATCAAAGTCAAGCTGGGGCTTGGCTCTTCTTTAATTATTGTCTAAGCTAAAAAAAACTGAAGGAGACGTATTGTCCTTTCAAAACCCAAGCCCAAATCTAGGATTTGTTAAACACCATTTTTATCTTAAGTGCCTTTTCTTCCTCGAAACAGACTGCATTGTTTGGCAAATTCAAGACATGCCATGCACAAAATGGAAGAAGTACACAAAACTGGATCAGGTAAAGCTTTTTTCTGGTAGGGTGATGAATTGTTGGCTAAGATTTATTTGTTTGATGTTCTGCATCTCAGCTATTGGGAGGCAAAGCAACCATATCTGAAAAAAGGAGGTTAGTATCAGGAATTTCCATGGGTCAACAATATGAATATTAATTTTGGTATGTGGAAATGAGAATGTTCAGGGATATACTTAGGATGTGAGAGTCCCCACTCCTGCCTAAGTGGCTGTCATAGCTCCTTCAGAAATATTTCTTTTTTTCCAACAACTGTTTACTTTATATCACTCATTATCATGGATGGTCATAATACAGTGACAAGCACTCTTTCAGCATCCTTCCTCATTATTGCAATTGATTTCCTTAAATCTTGCAGTTAATAGAAAAACAGATGCAAATAAAGATTTATGTGGTAGGATTCTGGGTATATAGGGGCAAATCTCCAAATCAAGTTGGTGCTCGGAATCTTGGCTTTAAGGCAGAATAGAGAGCTCATGCTCACTCAGCCCCAGATCCCATCCCTAACAACCAGATATTCGTGAAAAAGTGGCTTTATCATTCTTATTAAAATTCTTATTAAAATATTTTTACTGAAACATTTTAACAGTATTAAAGATAATACAAAGTAAGTTTAAAAGAAACAAAAGAAATAGACAAAAGAAAAATAGAAGGGATAAGTAGAAGTGAGGAAAGATAAAAAATGGAAAAGATATTTAAGGAAGTGACATTGATCATCTTTCAAACTGTTACAAACTTAATATATTCCTCCCACTTTGAAATTAAAGTACATAGATCATTTCTTCCCATACCCAGCCATTTTCAAGTGGTAAATCCAAAAGTCATTAACTCATTTCTATCCATTTTCAACAAAAAGTCCAGAAAGAGTTTTCAATATTGTAAAAGTACTATATCTATTCCTGATCAAACAGCCAATTTGTATTATTTTCTCTTATACATTGTTCTAGCATTATTAATCCTTAACTTGAATTAAAATGTAATTGTAGAACCTGCTATTCATCCATGTCTTCTTCCTCCCATTCTAATTTTTTAAAGGTTCCAAATTGCTCTTATTACTGTTTTCACCAAGTGAAAACCTTTGGTCTGAAACATGTTTTTTTTAATTTTGTAAGCCCAGTAATAGTCCATTATCTACATTTTTTTTTGCTCTTGACTTAATATTTGTATTTTATCCCTGGTATTTCTGTTTTGTTTTCCAAAATTCCCTGAGTTATATTTGCTTCACCTTTCCACTCAGTTATCCTGCAAATTATTCAAATTTATTTTTCGTCTGTTCTTCCATCTTTTCTTTTACTGTCTCTTTTAAATGTTGCATTCACAAAAGCAGTTATTGATGCTGTTATTGTAGCTGTAACATTCTTTCCCAATTCCTCAAAGATCCTTTCGAATAACTCAAGTGTGATCCTTTTTCTATCATTTCTGTAAGTTTTACTACTTTTCTAGTAACAGCCATCTCAATAGACAAAGAAGAAATAAAAGTAAAAGAAGAGCTTATTTTTTATTCCTACCCCCCCTGCTTTTTCTGGATCATCAGGTCTTTAATTCCATTCAACATTTTGTAGTTCTGCACTCAGATGGTCTTTAACAACTTTCCTTTATCTTTTGTTTTGCAGAGCTAACCAATCATTTCCAATTAATCCCATGGAAATATAGATTACTTATTTGTTTCAAAAGTTATTTAAAGTCAATAATTTTAAATTCAACCATCCCCTCAGTTGATTTTAAAATTTCTTTGTTTAAACTCCCAGAATGGGAGTTGAAGTCCACAAGTCTTAAAGTTCCCAAGTTTGGGGACCCTTGGTTTAAACCTTTGGTAATTTTTTGCCCTTAATTATTTTTAAATCCTTGAAATTGATTCATCCTTAATCTGGGGTGAAGGATCACTCACTGGGTGGCTTGATTGCTCTGCTCCTCTGAAGATCTCTTTAACTTTAAGATAATTGTCTTCCAAATTTATTTTAAAAGTGGTGGGGTGGTTGTTTGTGAAACCAATGTCTTTATGGAGGCTGTGAGTTTGCTGTCTCTTACATGGTGGCAGCTGCTGCTGGTCAGATTCAAAGAATGCCTGCAAAATCTATTTAGATCTTGTGGGTCTTTTTATAAGAAACAGACTTTTGGAGCAAAGTGGGCAATCTCCTAGACTTTCCTTGTCTAGAGAAGCACCAGTGGCTTTCTTTGTCATGTTGTCTCTGCTGTTTGCAGAGGCACAGAGCCCACAATTTCCCCCCTACCCGGAAGCTGCTTTGCAATTTAGTTCTATAGAGAATCTCTAACTTCAGCTCACAGCCACCAAGGATCAGAGAAATTGGGTTCTGATTAACTTACAGCATTGCACAATACCAAAAAGGAATAAACTTCAGTAGTGGAGCTCATATCTTAGACAACAGAGAATGAATATGACTCTATTATTCTATCATTTCTGTTGTTCTTATTACTACTACTACTAATAATAATTTGTACACTCTTCTCCTTCTTAGGTAGCCCAGGATATTATTTTGCCTTTCTGTCTTACAATGTGCCAGTAGAGATGTCCCTGCATCTCAGAACATTTCGCACTATAGGAGACCCACACAACTCTTTGTTCTAATCACAAACACAAAAGAGCAGGTTGCTAATGCCTACAGGTGGCTGGCTGTAGGACCCTGGCAATATGTCTCACTCCTTGGAAGATCTTTGATTTAGTTTTGAGCAAGGCAAAGCATTACTGTACATAGTTTCAGTGAAAACTTTTATATTGCAGAGAAGCTACATCTCTCCAAGCTGTACCTCTCCATTCTTTTACTCAATTGTCTAGTTTATTTGAGATTAGTCTTCTGTCTAGTTTTGAGATTAGTTTTCTGTTCAAAGGCACAGAAGCCCAATTATAAGAATAGCAGCAACCCTCTTGACATCACTGCTTTCAGAGCTCACTGATGTTCAGTGGAAATTCACAAACTTCAGTGTGATTCTATAAAGGATTGCAGCTTTAGAATCAAAAGTTTGAGCCAGAGTGAGCTTCCTGTATATTATATCTCTACAATTAGAGGCCTACAACTCCCTTTCAGGCCACTTCCATGCTGGCTCAATAAGATGTACTGTATCCTGAGAAGATTACAAAGTCCTTGGCAACTGAGTTAATGCATTATTTATTTGATGTATGAATAGTGTCAGTTAATATTGGAACACTATTAGTAGCATCAGACAAATTCAATAACTGGAAAAGAGTAAATGAAACTAGTTTTGGAAAAATGAAAAGTAGGAGAAACACCATTAATAGGAATACTGCAGAGAGTGCATTATTGTCATTCTAGTGAGTCAGACCTGACAATATATATAGAGAAAAAGCACCAGGTTAGGGTTAGGGTTGTTGTGCCTATGATGGGAATAGGCGCCATTTCTTATTTGTATGGTTTATTTGCCTATTAACAAAAGTATTGCTAGTTGCACAGTAGTCTCTATTACAAAAATAATATATCCTTCATTTGCAGAAAATCCTCCAATGTGTATCACTGGAACTAGATCCTGGCTCTTGTCTCGTTATTGTATGCTGATAGGGTAATGCTTTCATACTGGAGAGGTGGTGTTCCCTCTGTATATTGGAGAGACCAATGAGTATTGTACTATAATTGCACATAGACTGGATAATGTGAAGGTCATTATCAACATGGACTATATATGGCACTAAGTAGTTGAAAGTGACAATCCTATGAAGACTGGGAGGATATATGTTATGTTATCTTTTAAGTGGTATTGTCTTGCTTTTTTCTTTACTGGGATGTGTGTGTGTGTGTGTGTGTTTGTGCATAGGCTCCCTAGCTATGTGATCTAGACATGGTGTTAATGGCTATCTGAATCAATCAGTCAAACACAAAAAATTGAGGCAATGAACAGCATGAGCACAATATCCATACTCTGGACATATGTAGGCAGATGGTCTAGAAAAAACAGCTAGCTTGGCAAAGCTGAGAGACGTAGAAGAATGGGAAGAGCAGGGATAACACAGATGGATGAGTTCAAGGAGATTATAGAATGTAATTGCTGTTGATTGTTACTAGGGATAGGCTGAGATGGAAAGCATTTGTCTGTACAAATGAAGATGTTTGAATGGCTCCTATCTAACTAGCAAACTATCGCTGTTATCAGAATCACAGGAATGCTCTGTTAATTTTGTACAAATGCTAATATATGTGCATATGTATTGGAAAAGACTAGGCAGCATAAAAAACATTAAAAAAATAAGATTCTCCCCTCCCCCTTTGCACACCAACAACCTCAATCAAATTCTGAAAATTACATCAAAGTACCTCTGAAAAGCTTGGCTGGCTGATGCAGAATATCACCACCTGACCAGGATATAAATAAGCTGCCTTCTCCTTTAGAAAGATCAAAATAGTGCAGGCAATGGTATTCCTTGTGACACTCTATTGAAGTGAAAGTTTGAAGAAGCAGGATAGAATATTGATACTTTTGAATTTGGGTGTTGGAGAAGACTCCTGGGAATAGTATAGACAGCCAGGGAAACAAATGAGGGAAGCATTGAACAAATCAACGTAGAGTTCTCACTCAGTGTACAAATGACCAGGCTCCAATTATCCAACTTCAAATACATGTGAAGACCTGTCTCTCTGGAGAAGGTTCTAATGCTGGCAAAGGTGGAAGGAAAGGGAAAAGAATGAGCAATAACAAGGTGGATGGACTCAATTACAGTGGCAATGGAGAAAATCTCTCGGTATGATTGCTAAGAGTCCACATTGAGCCATGGTGGTTAGAATGCAGTATTGTAGGCTAAATCTATCCACAGCCAGGAGTTCGATCCTGACTGGCTCAAGGTTTACTCAGCCTTCCATCCTTCCGAGTTGGTAAAACGAGGACCCAGATTGTTGAGGGCAATATTCTGACTCTGTAAACCACTTAGAGAGGGATGTAAAGCAGGGTGAAGTGCTATATAAGTATAAATGCTATTGCTATTGATTTGATAGACATTATCAATTAATCAATGCTTTAGAGATTTACTATAAAGAAGAGAAAATATTGCTTGTACTGAGCAAATAGCAAAAGTATGTTGATAAAAAAGTACTCCTTTGAAGAAACTCTTTACAGTCGATGATGCTTCTTCCCTATCTTGGCTTTACCCCCTTGTAAGCAGGGGTGGGATTCTACTGATTCGGACTGGTTCTATAGAACTGGTTGTTATGATTCTATGTGGTTTGGAGAACTGGCAAATCATGCTCCTGGTTGGCTCCGTGTCTCTCCACCCTCCCCTCCCCTCCCAGTCAGTCCTTATCATGCATGCCCAACATCGCTGACTGCATTCTCCCCTGCCCAGTCACTCCTTAAGGTATTTCCTTTTTTCCCCCTCCCAACAATCAGCTGTTCCGATGATCAGCTGTGCTGGGATCCCCCTCACTGTCTTAGTGCTTTGCTCAGGAGGCTTCCCTAAAGCCCAGGAGGCAAAAAGGGACATGTGGGGAGGGTGCTGCCCGCCCCCCTGTGCTCCGTTTTTGCCTTCCTGAGCCCCAGGGAAGCCCTCTGGGAGCAAAAACGCCCTCCCAGGAGGCTTGCCTGAGGCCCAGGAAGGCCAAAAAAAAACAGGTGGGTGGGTGTGCTGCAAAAAAAGAAGCCATGCCCACTCAGACACCTAGCCATGCCCACCTAGCCATGCCCACAGAACCGGTTGTTAAAAAATTTGAATCCCATCCCTGCTCGTAACAATAATTTACATAAATGAACACATACATTAGCAGTTTCATTATTATCAAAAGCAATATTGTCTGAAGAAGATAAACTAATCTGGCTACACTCTTTATTCCTGCTGCCTGACATTTAAATTATATGAGCAATTTATTCTTTTTAAACCAAACATTTTGTCCTTACCTTCTTCATCTGTAGCTAGTACAAATTCCCTGGGATTATCTGTAGTTTGAACAGATCTCAAGAGTGATGGACAGATAATTTCTCCATTAGAACCGGTCAGAAGGATATTGAGTGAAGTGCTTTTATGGCTTTCTTGAAAATAAGAAGAAAGGGGTTGAGAGAAAGGGGAATAATATTATATCAATCGAAATAAATTCTCTGGACTAAGAGAAAACCTAAGATTTAACCAGTATTGGAAATTCGCAACATTTAAATTCTAACTATTTCTCTATAGCTTACTGTTTCTTCTAAACAAACCCTTACAGGTAGTCCTTGACTTACAACCATAATTGCTAACAAGGCAGTTAAATGAGTTTCACCCAATTTTCACCTTTTTTTTGCCATGGTTGTTCCACAGTTCACTGCAGTTGTTAAACGAATCATGAAGTTATTAGGTGAATCCTGCTTCCCCCATTGACTTTGTCTGAACTTGCAAATGATGATCATATGGTCCCAGCATATCATAAATACATGCCAGGGGTCAAGAACCCAAATTTTGATCATGTGACTGTGTGAATGCTGTAATGGTTACATGTGTGAGGACTGGTTATAAGTCATATTTTTCAGGGCTGTTGTAACTTCAAATGGTCACTAAATGAACAGTTATAAGTCGAGGACTATGTCATGCCCCCGTTGGAGTCTGAATCTGAGGAGGAGGATGAACAGTTGACAGGGAGCAGGAGAGGCCCCATTGTCTGCAGAGGAAACTGGGGAAGGACAAAACTCAGGCTGGGCAGAGCAGGGAAAAGGTAGAACAAGGGAGAGGGGGTTCAGAGGAAGACCAAGGCCCACCCCCTCTTCATCCTAGGGCACACAGGGAAGAACAGCGAAGAGAGCAACATGGGTTGCATGGCTTACGAGGGAGGAAAAGGCCCTGATTCTCTTCACAAGGCACACCTGGAGAGGGAGTTTAAAGGAGAGGGAGTTTGGGAGGGTGTTTGTTGGAAACAAACATTGAGTTTATCTCATGTTGGCTGCTGTTATGTGAGTTCCTGGCATCCTCCCAACTGGTTTGATTTACTGCCCTGTTACTTCACTTCTGGAACTCCTTATCTTTCCTGCAGGATTTATTACATTATCTTGTCTTGCTGAATTCATAGTTTAAAGTTTTCTATTTATAACCTTTTGGAATGGAATATCTGTAGTCAAAGGCTATTGCAGGTTCCTGGGAGAGTTTTTCTTCAGACCGGAAGGTAACCAGAACATTGGGGGCAAAGTTGGAACTAATAAAGAGACCCTTACTTATTATTCTGGCTATGTTGCCTTTATGCCACGCCCCGGGTCATCACAGATTATCTCTACTTTAGTGATTATATTCATGACTATCTACAGACTTCATATCTGTAAATTTGCAAGTTTGACATATAATTTAAGAAAACTCAGCTATTTATATCATATTTTTTGGAGAATAAGACACACTTTTTCCACCCATAAAAGTGGGTGGAAATATCTGTGTTCTTATACAGCGAATGTTGCCGAAGCCCCACTCACCTGCCAGTCACCACCCTTTAGCCTTTGCCTCCCAGCAATTTGCCTCCTTGCAGCAAACAGCATACAGCCAGTTTCAGCTTCAGCACAGCCTGATTAGCATAAGCAGCTGATTGTCGGTTGGATCAGCCTCTCCATGATCAGCTGTTTCAGGCTACAGGGATTGCCATTGCCTATTGCCACCTCCATGTCCTCATTTTTGGCCTCCGCATCCATTTTTGGCCTCAGCACCCCTCTTTTCAGCCTCTGCACCCCCCATTTTCTGCCCATTCCAATCCCCACCACATGGAACGGGCCAAAAACAGGGCGCACTGAGGCTGAAAACGGGATGCGGAGGCCAAAAATGGGGCATGCGGAGGTGACAATAGGCTATGGCAATCCCTGCAGCCTGAAACAACTGATCGTGGGGGGGCCACTCCAACTGACAGCCAGCTGCTTGTGCTTATCAGGCTGTGCTGAAACTGAAACAGGCTGTTTGCTGTTTGCTGCAAAGAGGCAAATTGCTGGGAGGCAGAGGCAGATTTTTTTTCTTGTTTTCCTACCCAAACACTAGGTGCATCTTATACTTCAGAGTGTCTTATACCCTGAAAAATACGGGTATAATCTTTAGAAAATGGAACTATTGAACAAAAACTGTTTAAAATCGAGCAATTCTAATTAATGGCTATTTAAGTTCATGCTATTGTTAACTAAAATTTATCTGACCTATTTGTTCCATGTTGTCAGTTCCAATGGACACTTTTCTCTTTCTTTTCTTCCCATCATTCAGTGCAAACTTGCCTGGATTTATTAGGGGTAGATAAAAAGTATCTTGGGAAGCCCTTAGGAGGCTGTCATTGATAGTTTGCTTCTGCTTGTTTCTACGTTTGGTGTCTAAAACAAGATCATTTGGCAAAAGAGCCGACTGCTTATTAGAGACATCCATCTCGGATTTGACTTCTTTAAAACAAGACCCTGCAAAGTAAGGGAACAGATCATAGCAGTTGTTGATCCACAATCAAAATATTAACATACCCAAATTAAAACTAACATATTAAAAGTTTATGATTAATGTATAATCACATATAATGCAATTATCTATATGTCTACTCAGAAATAAACTGCATTCAGGTAAATATATATGTAACTATGGCCTTGATATCTACCTTGCAGAAAGTGTGGAAACTTTAGAATTATATAATGCTGACAATGAAAAACGCAATGCACTCTGCAATAGGTATCACTAAATTTTAGTTCATTTGCAATTATTTAATCTTATTGTAGTAATGTATAAACTAAGCTGAAAGGAGGCCTGAAAGTAAACTTGTAATAAAATGGAAAATATCACCCATTTTGCACAATATTGACTAAATAACTGTAAAATTGATATTTATCCCCAAAGAAATGTGCAAATCCTTATACAAAAAGAGTAAGACTTGAACTAGTGTAACAGTACACCATATATATCTCTGAGCTTGCAAGGTTAATCTAGATAGTCATATCACAACTAACTGCAATGATCTACTACATATTGACTTTACAGAAGATAACGTAGAAAAGGCATTCATAATCTAAAACCATCCCTATCTATTGGCCCCAATGGATTATGTGCATACTTCTTAAAAAAGCTTTCCTCTGCCATAGCAGAACCCCTAAGCATTATATATGATATATCATTCATAACCAGCTCCTTACCGAACCTATGGTCCTTAGCTACGGTCATCCCTATCTTCAAAAAAGATGACCCCAGCCTGGTTGAAAACTACAGACCAATCTCACTGTGTTGTGTCACGTGCAAAGTCATGGAATCAATCATTAACCAATTCATCACCCTCCACTTAGAGTCAAACAACCTACTCTCCAAAAAACAATTTGGTTTCAGGAAAAAATTGTCCTGCAACCTACAACTCCTACACTGCAAAAACATATGGACTACTCTACTCGACCAGGGTAAAGCAATAGATGCAATTTACACAGACTTCTGCAAAGCCTTTGATTCAGTGGTACATGACAAACTACTGTTAAAACTAAACTCTTACGGCATTTCCGGATCCCTTCATAAGTGGATTACTGCATTCCTGTCAAACAGGCAACAAATAGTAAAAATAGGGAGCGCTATATCAAACCCTGCTCCAGTTAACAGCGGTGTCCCCCAAGGCAGCGTTCTAGGACCCACACTCTTTATACTCTATATAAATGACCTTTGCAATCACCTTATAAGCAACTGCGTCCTCTTCGTGGATGATGTAAAACTATTCAACACCACCAACAATGCTACTGCTCTTCAAAGTGACCTTGATTATGTGTCTGAATGGTCAAACAATTGGCAACTCCAAATCTTGACCAACAAATGCTCTGTCCTACACATTGGTAAAAAAAAATCAGTACACCAAATACAAACTAGGTGGATATGGCCTCATTGATGACTCTCACTCTGTCAAGGACCTAGGAGTACTCATATCTAATGACCTAAGCACCAGAGCTCACTGTAACAGCATTGCCAAAAAGGCATTAAGAGTTGTAAATCTAATCTTACGAAGCTTCTCCTCTGGAAATAGTGAATTGCTAACTAGGGCATAAAACACCTTTGCTAGACCAATACTCGAATACAGCTCATCTGTCTGGAATCCGCACTGTATATCAGACATTAATACAATTGAGCAAGTCCAGAAGTATTTCACGAGAAGAGTACTACACTCCTCTGCTCGCAACAGAATACCCTATATCACCAGACATGAAATTTTGGGCTTGGGCAACCTTGAACTACACCACCTACGATTAGACTTAAGCGTAGTACACAAAATTATCTGCTACAATGTCCTACCAGTCAATGACTATTTCAGCTTCAACCGCAACAATACAAGAGCACACAACAGATACAAACTCAATGTCAACCGCTCCAAACTTGATTGCAGAAAGTACAACTTCAGCAACAGAGTGGTCAATGCCTGGAATGCACTACCTGACTCTGTAGTTACATCCTCAACCCCCCACTCCTTTAACCTCAAACTATCCACTATTGACCTCACCCCATTCCTAAGAGGTCTGTAAGGGGCATGCATAAGTGCATCATCACGCCTCCCATCCCTGTCCTATTGTCCCCATTTAATCATACCTATTTTCTGTATTCTTACTCATGTTTATACTTATACCTATTATTTTGTAAGTGATTGACAAATAAAATAAAATAAATAAAACATTATGCACATTCTTGGAGTAAGTCTGGATTTTAGCTTTGTTTGAAATATGCTGGCCCAAATAGATATGAATTTACATATATTGTGTGTCTGTAAAATTAAGAGAAAGGGAATGTAATCGATCTGGACAAAGGTAAACTGATATTGTGGAACTGAGTTGATAAATGTGTGCAGTGCAGGGTAGTAAAGATTCAGGTTTAACTATGAATGAAGGATTGAAACTGTGTCAGAAGCTATGAATGGGAGATTATAGGTTGTAGAGACACTCTTTCCTATATACCTTTGATGTAGAAAAACAGAAATTCATTGATTGTGGTAGTTCCATATTATAATCCAGTGAATTATGATAATGACAAAATTTGGGATAATTTTGGGGATTGTACAAGATTTTGAATAAATGTAAGCTAATGGAATAAATTATTAGGTCATGAATATCTATGCTCCTGAGATGGCTAGAAGTGAGGAAAACTTTAAAAACTCTCTTGCTGAAGAGGCTGGTCTGCTGCTCAATAATAAAAAAACAAGCTAGTTAAGATTATGTCAACAGGCAATGCCAATCCAGAAAATCAAAGACATTCTTGGGAAAGGGAGATTAAGATTGTTTTCTTTAAGATGTGTGAAAAAGAGAGCAAGTAGTGATGAGGACCCCCAAGATAAAAATAGAGAGACCCACAAGATGAAGCTAGAGAAAGATGTGTTTGGAGTTTGGCAAATGTTGTGCTGGTGGGAGCAGGACCCTTTGAAATGAGCTGACAGACTGCCTTGGATATATGCATCATGTTTCAACTGAGAAGGGAACAGCCACCTAAACCAAGCCTATCAGAGGTAGATATTTTAAGCAGACATCAAGTTATCAAACCCATTCTGGAAGTTTGGTTTTGCTGACTCTCTACCCATAATGAGCAAGTCCCCTTCATTCAAAGGGTGTAGCTGTACCTCTTGAGCTTTTTGCTTTAGCTGGAGACTCCGACTGAACCAGCAGTGGAAGGATCACAAGTTCTTTTGCAAGCTCACCGGGTTTTATTTTTTTCCTTTGAATGCTGGGTGAGCTTTCAGCTATTTGAGGTAACTTGCAAAATTCTGGCACCTGGAGAAAAACAGAGATTCAAGGCACTTTAATATAATGAATGCCACAGATCTTTGACAGTTTTGCACAACAATTTGTTCCAAATGACAGAAAACACATCAAAATTATATGCCTAAAAATGCACGCTTACCTTGCTATGGACAGATTTTATAAAAGGGTGTGTGTGTATGTGTGTCATTTTTCCCAGCCTGATCCCTCTTGAGACTGGACATTGCTCCATTGTTCAACTAACATGGCCAATATAGTCTGGGGTTCAGAAGAATTGAAGTCCAATTCCCTTGGAGGGTACCCAGTGGGGAAGGCTGTGTTAAGCTTTTTGCCATGCTATTTAAGAGAACTTCTGTTATATATACAATATGAAAAAAAGTATACAGGACGCAGTGCAATAAACTGTTAAACAGGCTTAATTCCCTTTTATTTTAATGAGACACACAGTCTGATCGGTTCACTGGAGTTCCCTCGAATTAAAATTGAATTCCAGCCTCAGGGACACTGAATTACTTCATATTGTACCCCAGAATACAGTTTCCTCTTATTGGGATATACTTTGGGAAAGATTAATTGTTGGATGCACTATTGCATTTCAGTTGACTTGTGATACAACAATGTTAGAATAGGAGGCCAAGTGGAATGCTGAAGACTATATCATTAGCCATATTTATTAAATCGGTAGCCTCTCCTCCATTCCTAGACTTATTGATTCATTGATTTAATATTTTCTTAACTCTAGAACAATTGCCTCCTGATTTTTTTCATGCAGGAGACCTATAAAGGCATACTTCAAATCTCCCATGCAAACCAATCTTGCCTCAGGCTTGTCTTCAGCAAAATAGAGCACCTTGTAATCTCCAATTTATTTCATATACATATGTGTAGTTTTTCCAGGATTAATCCTTTTTAGGATTAAGCTAACAAATTCTAAATATTTGAACTATTTGTATTGCTCTTAAGCATTCAGAGTCATCCTTCATCCCCGAAAATAGTAGGATTTGGCAAATGGCAAAAGAACTGACCTGCTTCCTGTGTTTCTTTGTGGTTTCATCTTGCTCTTTGCTACCTCCTGAATTAATCAGGGGGAACACTTCTGTGTCTTCAGAAAGTCCTCTTCCTCTGCTAGCTGTGCTCTTCGGGTGATTTTGGTTAACTATGAAACAGACAGGAAAACAGAGATCCAAAATTACCTTCCTTCTCTCTAGCCATGGTTAATTCTCTTCAAAATCTATGAAGGAAACTGTTATAACTGAACTGAAGATTGAATCAGTGGTCACTCAGCGATGGGCTATAAATATTACATTGGAAATGGAGCCCACATGACAGAATACTCCTTTATAAGTTTACATGCAAGAAATTAGCATAATGTTTTTCCCTGATATACTCCACACCACACACTTTTGGGGGTATAAAACTCTCAGGTGGATACTATTTACAAATTGTTATGTTCAATACAAATTACACTATTATGTTCCAGTCATGGCTTGATCATTTCAGCAAGGATTAAGCCATTTCTTTGTAAGGAAGCTCTCAGATTACACAAGACAAACTATGTTGGGCAATGTAATGCATGAAATAGTTTTATATTACAGTAGAATATGGTTTCCAACCAAACATTATATCAGCTGGCAAAAAACAGTTGTATCTCTCACCTTTCCAAATGTTGCAGTATTTACTTCTGATATAAAAGAGGCTATTTACCAGAAAGTAAGTATAATATAGCAGAGTATAGCCCCATGGTGATATTTGTTGGTTTTTGTACTTAATTCAAAAAATTCCAGTAGAGGGAGGTATAATGACTGTGTGTGCATACCATGCTAATCCTCTGTTACCTTGCTGCTCTTTACTCAGTTAGCTCAATGTTCTCAATCCACATAATACTATGAACCTTTATTTGTTTGTTCATTCATTAGTTCTTCTTTCCTCCAGTACAAATCTAGGTCTTCCTGATTCTAGTCCAATTTCTGGACTGCTTACATTATGCAGACATTATTTTTACCAGACAGTAACTACAATGTAGTTGGCATTTCGGTTTGTGGTTCAATGTGTCATGTACACAAATATACAAATACAACCATCTTGCAGCATCTTATTTCCTGTATTTATTCCTACATTCTGGAATACCAAATACCTCTATTTGAATGACAGAAACACTGGTGCCATTAATGGTTCGCAACCACCCACTGCCTCTACAAATAAAAATATAGTGGTGGCTTTTAATTTGGCTCATACATTTGCAGCATCTTCTTACCACTGTATGTGATCTTTTTTCCAGGAAAGAAACCACCATAGAAATTCAAATGGGATTGCTCACAACAAAATTCAGAGGTGTCAATTCGTGTATTTCCCAATAATGGAAAATTTACTGATTGGTTTGGCATTTCACAGTTATGTGGCTCCTTCTTGGTCTTTCCATCTTGGTGACGTTCTACCCCGCTGTCCTAAAAGGAGGTAAACAAGACCACTTGAAAGGCTGCATTTAAAAACCAGCAAAGAGGGGAAAAAAACCCAACTGTTCTATTCATAAGAAAGCCCTCTTGCACTAGCAATTTATAGCATCATCTAACCACTACTATGGGAAGACAAAGCTGCAGTGATATACAGTAGCACCACAACAATGGCTGGATGTGCTATAAATTGCTCGCCTGTCCTGATGAAAGACATTTCTGTTCTATCCCTTTGCTCTCACAATGGTCAACCAGATACCAACAAAAAGCTCACAACACAATATTAAGTTCATAGCATTCTGTTGGTTGTGTTGTTCTGCAACTATTATTGAGAGGAATACTGTCTCTAATACAGGTAAGATAATGAAGCAGTGATTAAGTAACAGTAGCCTCAACTTCCATTAAGCAGTCATTGAGGAATCCTCCTCAGATTTGTCCAATTCCCTTTGAAAACTCTCACATTGATGACTAATATTGTGTAAAGCAAAACTTCCTTTTATCTATCTTCATTAAATGAACCCCAGACTTCAGCTCACACTATCTGTGGGGAAGCTATATCCCAATATCATTTTGGAACCTCACCATGAGTATTCTGGGGACCTAAGTATGAGGATATACACATTTTGTTTTGAATCTCCCTATTTTTTCCCTAGCATGCAGATATTCCTACACACTAAAAAAGGGAGACATATGGTGGCCAACATCTTATAAAAACTGAGAAGGAGGGGAGAAGCAAATAAGAGTTCGCTACCAAGCAAGTGCTAATAATAGAAATAACTATAACACAATAGTAGTAGTAGTACCATAGTTAGTAGTAGTGGCAGTAGTAAAATCATTGCAGCTTCTTACTATAATACTCTTTGTGATTGCAGTAAATTGTATATAAAACATAAGATAACCTTAAAACAAAGGCAGGAGTGAGAGGCTGCAATTCATCTCCAACTTCCTATGTTCCCTCTCTCCCATCCCATTACATCATCCCACCCTCACTTGTTCTAGGATATACTCCTTTCCAGCCAGCTATTAGACAGAGGTCTAACTAAAGTAAAGGAGCTTTTTAACTGCTGCCCCTCTTCTTTGGAACAGCCTCCTCCCCCTTTTTAAAGCCCCACTAAAGTGGGCCCTAGAAAAGCCACAACAACTCTTTTTCAGCAGGCCTTGGGGACCGGCAGGTCATGAGGCTTTCCTGCTGAGGTTTGATGCTCTATGTTTTGAACTGAGTCTGTTTATTGTCCCTGGCAAGAAAATGTGACTTAACAGTTATTCAACCCTGATGAAAAACATTATGGAATGGCAGATGTAAGCCATTCAGACCCAGTGACAATAGGAACAGCATAACAGGTCAGCAAATACATACATCCCCACATATGTCCTCTGAGGCATTCAAGCCACCCTTGCATCTCTGCAAGATCATTCAACTCTTTGTTTATTTTATTGATGGGAACAGGACATCATTAAGCAGTTGGGAGCTAGAGAAACTATTTGATGGGGAAAGAAAGTATAATACCTCAGAGATCTGCCAGTGTGCCTCATTCTGATTCCAGATGCTTTCTCCGGAATGCTGTGGTTGAAGATGAAAACTCAGTTTTCTTACAGAAATTCTTAAAGGGATTCGACCTGTTTCTCTTGCATTATGTTCTGTGTCACCTTTCACCAGGCAGGCTTTATTTTCTGACTTTTTATGCAATGGAGGACCAAGACCTAAGAAGTAAGGAACAACACAACCCTGAAATAAATGACCAAAGTGGCTGCACTGTACATCAAGGAACAATTATGATTCAGCCTAATCTTGTCTGTGCTATTCATAAATATAAGCATGTTCAGTGGGTCACTCCTAAATAATATGTTTTCCCCCAAATAAGACCAGGTCTTGTTTTCTTTTGACCCCTGAAATAAGCACTTGGCCTTATTTTCGGGGAGGTCTTATTATTTTTGAGGTGCAGGAGGCGGCAAGCATGATTTCCTCATGGCTGCTCAGCCCCTTAACCGCAGCCCGTGGCAAGCAGCCTGCTGATCACCTGATCCAGTGAGGGCCAGAAGTTTTGTCTCTCTGGGCGCCTGGAGATGTTTCTGGCACAATCTTGCCAGCCCTAGTCCTGTCGACCTGTTAGTGCCTGTCAGTTGGCTTCCAGTGCCAGAGAGAGAGGCAGGGAAGGGAAGCAGCAGGCTGCTGTTGCCACTGGGGTGCGTGGAGTAAGACGGGGCTCCTCTTGCCATCTTACCTGATTTCCAGCTCCGTTGTGTTTCTCACCGTTGTGTTCAGGGAAACAAGTTTGTGGGACTACCGTAAAAAAAACTTCTCTCAAGAAGTTGGAATTAATTGATTGAATTCACGAGAAGTTTTTTTTACGGTAATCTCACAAACTTGTTTCCCTGCACACTATGGCGAGGAACGTGATGGGGCTGGAAATCAGGTAAGATGGCAAGAGGAGCCCCGTCTTGCTCCAAGCGCCCCAATGGCAACAGCAGCCTGGCTGCTTTCCTTCCCAGCCATCTCTGGCACTAGAAGCCAACTGACAGGCACATGCTCAGTTGCTCATTCATCCCTCCCTCTCCCACTCACCGGCCAAGATCAGCAGGCCAGATTCAGTGAGCTGAATACGCCGCCGCCACCCGGGAGGAGAACAACATGAGAAATGGGGTCTCTTGCAGTGCCTCCTCTCTCTCTTTTCCTTCTGGGTGGCAGCGGTGCATCCAGTTCACTGAATCTGCTGATCTCGGCCAGCGTGGGGTGAGAGAGAGAGAGAGACAGAGAGAGAGAGAGAGAAAGAGAGAGAGATGAATGAGTGACTGAGCGTGTGCCTGTCAGTTGGCTTCCTCTTAATAACAGGGTCATCACAGAAGAGTTTAACAGTTTGGCAGGCTTACTATAGAAAACAGGATACAGTACTCCAGGATCCTGTTCCAAAACTCCTTAGGGCAGAGTTCCCCAACCTTTCTGGTTTTGTGGACTGGCGGATGTGGGGGGGAGGGGATGGTTCCGCACGAGTGGCCTGCAAAGTTGTGCATGTGCAGCTGCATTTGTGCAAGCAGCAGGCATATGCACCACCACTCATGGAAAAGGAGCATGCTCGTCCATGCTTATCCATGCTCATGCAAGTGGGGATGCGTGTCCACAGTCCAGTTCCAAATAGCTCATGGCCCACTAATAGGCTGCAGCCCAGGGGTTGGAGACCCCTGCCTTAGGGAATTAAAGTTAATTGAATTGTACTTGGAAACAGACTTGCAGGCAGATGGGGAAAAAGGAGACACATATCCCCAGAATTTTTTCTCCATCACATTTGAACTTTGAAAACCAATGTCAACCAGGATGCAGTAATTCCAATCTCACGAATGTAAAAACCTGACCAAACCAGGAGATCTAGCAGATACTCCAAACCATTCCTGGCAGCAATCTTGGAGGCATCTGCAGAGTGGCAAAGGAAGAGCAAATAATTTTACATATTTCCATCATCATTGTGATGTAAGCATATAATTATGGCTTTTGTGTGATGATATCAGATGTGTTGCCCTTTGACATCTTCCTAAATTGTTATCGATGTCTTTGCAAAAATTAAAATCCAATCATAACTAATTCTGTTAAAAGATATATATTTGTACTTTACCTGAATAAGTCTGTTCTTCTAGTTCACTTTGTGAGTACAAACAAGGAGTGTAGAAAATATGTAGATTATACTTTGGTGGAATAGCTGATAGATCCTGTAACTTGTTCCTGAGAGCGGCTGCATTTTCCTTAAACAACAAGGGGTCACTGATATATCCTGAAAAATATACAGCATACACCTGCCGTTGGGTAAAATAACTCAACATTGATCTATCTATTGAGTATTGTCTGCAATACATCAACTGGGAATGGAAATGGATTGAAACAGAGACACTTTGCTCACAAAGCATATATTTTAATTATTTAAGCAGAGGATGGGCATAGCATATGAGGAAAGAGCCGAATATTTTCTCTCTGCAAATTATTATTAAGCACAATTTGTCATCCAGGAATGAAGCAATTTGGGCCCAATCTACTCTCAAGCACAATGCTATTTTCTTCTATTTATTTGAACTGATTCTGTAATGAAAGTCAAGACTGATCTGAAAATATATTTTCTACCATTTTATTTTCTGTCTCATCAGATTAGAATTAGTATCTTAATAATTTGGGTTTGTTTTTTCTTATAAAATGTCTATGGAGATTCTCAGTCATCCAGGTCATGGTTGTCCCAAAGGTGCTTATTTTTTCAAGAGGCAACTGGACTTTCTGTTTTTTCTTTGAAGACGTTTCACTTCTCATCCAAGAATCTTCTTCAGCTCTGACTGGATAGTGGACACAAGCGAAAGGTCTTCAGAGAAAAAACAGAAAGACAGTTGCCTCCTAAAGCACCTTTAGGAGTTTTCTTATAATACTAACCTGCATTCTGAAGCTTTTGCAAAACACTTGGATCCCAGCTCTGAGCGAGTTTGAGGAGGTACCTCTTGGCTGAATAGCCTGGTCTCATCGATTTGTCCATCGCACAGTCTGAATCTCTCAGGAAGTACAGATAGGGCTGCTGAGCAATTCCTTTCTTATCTCGCCACAGCTTTCATATGAAAACAAAATATCAAAAGCTCAAAATGGGTGCTTCTACATAAAACTGGGGAACAGTAGATTTTATTGAGTTTTCCCCCAACATTTCTTTGAAAGTATTGCCAGCTCGTTGAGTTAGAGAGGAAACAATGTAGTGGTTCAGGCAGATAAAGGAGAGAGCCTCACTATGGGTTGGGCTTGGGGATGTCTGAGTGTTCTCAAATGCCAAAGCTATTTATTATTTCAATTTAATTGCTAATGTTTATTTTATTGCACTGGTTCTTATTTTTAACCTTACCGGGAAAAAAAGTAAGCTGCTCAGAATTCTTTCATATAAATCCTTCTAAATAAATAAATAATAGAAAACTACAAAGAGCCAAATGAGTGTGAATGTAGGCACATTGTATATTGTAAGAGCAGGTTAGAAAGTAGCCAGGCATATATGGCTTTTCCAGCACACGCTAAAAAAATAGTTTGAATTTTCAGTGTATTTTGGACTGAAAAAAATCAACTCTGAATGTTGCCTTTTGGCTAATAGCTGTGAAATAATCGGCTCTTTCAGTAGTTTTGCTACTGGTCTTGAAAGTTTTGCAATTTTTTATACAACAAAGCAAGAATCCTTTAGTCTTTCAAATTTATTTGAAAAGAAATCTGTGCTATAGTAAAAGCAAGAAGAACAACCTAATATTCCATGCAGAAAAGTGTTCTTTATCTCTCTTGAGATAAGGAACTCCCATAGGAATACCCTGTAGTAAGATGCTGGGCAATAAATTTAATAAATAAATATAAATAAGTAAATTAGACTTCCAGGAAAATCCAGATCCAGGTGGGGATTTTGTAAATATGCCTGTAGGGGTCTCTGCATGCATATCTCACTGGATTAGGAGCAGCACCTAATTGTCCAGCCTCAGCTGGATAAATTTCTGCTGGACTTCCAAAGAGATTTACAAATGTATGTAACAGGCACCCCACCCCCTTTTGGTTTCTGAAGGGTGACTCTTACAAAGCTGAGTAATCAGATGCATTCGTGAAAATGAATGACGGCTTTCCTTGGAGGATTGATGGGGAATCCTCACAATAAAAAGGAAATGCAAGTTATGAATAGTGAGAAATAGCCTCCCATATCTGGGATGTAAATATTCAGAAGAACACAAGATGGTAATATAGAATTAGAACTTTATTTTGCTCTCCTCTGCCTCTGGAGGTTATGTGGACTCTTTCAGCCCAGCCAGAGTAGACTTATAGGGGAACTATTTACATTGTCTAAACCTGTGATGGTGAACCTATTGCACACGTGCCCCCCCACCAGCCAGCTGATTGTCTGGTATTTGCCATGCATGCATGGGGGGAGAGGCGTGTATGGGAGACGCACGCACATGTGCAGAGGCATGCAGTGTGTGTGGGGGTTGTGTGTGCATGCACAGGGGTTGGGGGGAGTCGCGCGTGCATTGCATCATGGGTGCAGGCTCGCGAGCGTGCACATGAGCACTTTTGGCACACAACATGGAAAAGGTTAGCCATCACTGGTCTAAACCCTAAAATAATACTTATAAACAATATTCTTTAATTCTTGAAGCAATGCTGAGAAAAGGAGAAAATAATTTTTATGACTCACAAGCACTTTATTTATTTATCAAAGTTATACACCACCCATCTCACCTAAGTGATTCCACTTAGCGGACTTGTTGACTAAAGTGACTTTAAGTTGAATGGAAATAAAACAATGTCAGCTGCTGGGTAAAATGACCTTCATGCTGATAGGCCCTCCTAATCTTTTCTTTTTTAAGGAAGTGCTTACTTCATAGTGCATTAATAAGCTTCTGCCTGCAACTTTGTAATTTATTTATTTTTTTCAACTCATGAAAGGAGCATCAGGTTTTCTTTCTGGCAGCTTTTTATTTCCACTCCACACCCAATGTGTCATTTATTTTCAGTCTGAGACAACAGAGGGGAAACAAAATGACGGTAATTAGAAGAGCATGGGTTCCCTCCTACACATAACTATGTTGGATTGGTACAAGATCTGGGCCAATGATGGAGCACTAATCACCAGCAATGGATTACTATGAAGTTAAATTCTCTAACTAAGGAACAATGGGCCTTGTCAGGAATTCTGCTACTACTTAAGAGGTACCACATGCTGACATTGAGTCTAGTCTCAGACCCTTAAGAATACATGGGAACAGAAGTTACATTATTGACTATGATCATATTATATATACTTGTGAATAAGAATCCATCCTAATAGATTGATGTACTGTGGAAAAATATTTTGGGTATTTTCAACTTTTCTGTGATTCTGTGGGGCTCTAGAAAACATCCTGTCTCTGATCAGATGAAGCTGGAGGAAGAGAAAGAGAATGGATTGTGCTTAGAGATGACTGGGGAGGGTTCTGAATCCTTTCTTCTTTTCTTGAGCAGAAATTGTCTTCTGTAATGATTTGAATAGTAAATTTTATTGTCATATTGGCTATTAAATCTTCCCAGAACTGAGACAATTCCATTGAATCAGAAGCTGGAAGAAATCAAGGTTTTCTTTAGTTTCCATTTTATTTTAAAAATCTCAAGTCCTGAGACTGGGTTATCTCATGAAATATGCTTCCTGATTCAAATTCCCTTTTCCAAATTGCGGTGGCAAGGCAGGCCTTCTCTTCTTCAGCCCCTTTATCATATGAATCAAGATTTGAAAAGCAGAGAGTTGACAAAACCTCTTAGTTTCTAACTAAGTTGAATGCTACTTTGTCTCCTACTTCTAGCATGTACTGGGGCTTTGTTAAGAAAATGACTCAAGTGGATTGAGTCAAAGCAGACATGCGTAGACCTGTTTGTTTTCTTTGGTATCAGCCAGTTATTTTCGGTTCTCAGGTTTCAGTTTATACGCTTGCGCTCCAGGGTATTTTATAGGCATTTCAATTCCAGTACTTTATAGTTTCAGCAGCAAATCTTCAATAAGGCCAGTAACGGTTTAATGTGGAAGGAGCTTTGCACTACTAGTAGTTTATTTCAAACTTTGTCTCATTATCATTCATGTTCACAGTGGCTAACCATTTAAAATGTAACCATAAAAAGGGAATTTAAATGTTTCAAATTGTGCCATTTAAAATACTTGGTCAAAGAGAACATTTAAAAGTGAAACTAATGCAAGATCATGGCTGTGACCAGATGATTGTAGCCCTGCTCCTTTTTTGGTGCATGGATGCATATAAAAAGAAGCAAAGCTTTCCTTTTATGGTTGTGGCTGCTATCTTGAATTCTTTGACTTTACCTTCAGGCACTCCTGATTTTAGCTCCTTTTCCTGAAAATAGAAAACACAGGTGAAACTCGAAAAATTAGAATATGGTGCAAAAGTTCATTTATTTCAGTAATGCAACTTAAAAGGTGAAACTAATATATGAGATAGACTCATTACATGCAAAGCGAGATAGTTCAAGCCGTGATTTGACATAATTGTGATGATTATGGCTTACAGCTCATGAAAACCCCAAATCCACAATCTCAGAAAATTAGAATATTACATGCAATCAATAAAACAAGGATTGTATATAGAACAATGTTGTACCTCTGAAAAGTAGAAGCATGCATATGTACTCAGTACTTGGTTTGGACCCCTTTTGCAGCAGTTACTGCCTCAATGGGCATGGCATGGAAGCTATCAGCCTGTGGCACTGCTGAGGTGTTATGGAAGACCAGGATGCTTCAATAGCAGCCTTCAGCTCTTCTGCATTGTTCGGTCTCATGTCTCTCATCTTTCTCTTGGCAATGCCCCATAGATTCTCTATGGGGTTCAAGTCAGGCGAGTTTGCTGGCCAATCAAGCACAGTAATCGCATGGTCACTGAACCAGATTTTGGTGCTTTTGGCAGTGTGGGCAGGTGCCAAGTCCTGCTGGAAAATGAAGTCAGCATCCCCATAAAGCTTGTCTGCGGAAGGAAGCATGAAGTGTTCCAAAGTCTCCTGGTAGACGGCTGTGTTGACCCTGGACTTAATGAAGCACAATGGAACAACACCAGCAGATGACATGGCTCCCCAAATCAACACAGACTGTGGAAACTTCACACTGGACTTCAAACATCTTGCAATGTGTGCCTCTCCATTCTTCCTCCAGACTCTGGGTTCATGGTTTCCAAATGAGATGCAAAAGTTGCTCTCATCAGAAAAGATGACTTTGGACCACTAAGCAACAGACCAGGTCTGTTTTTCTTTAGCCCAGGTAAGACACTTCTGATGACATTTGAAGCCCATGTCCAGGATCCATCTGTGTGTGGTGGCTCTTGATGCACTGACTCCAGCCTCAGTCCACTTCTTGTGAAAGTCCCCAACACTTTTGAATGGCCTTTTCCTGACAATCCTCTCCAGGCTGCGGTCATCCCTGCTGCTTGTGCACCTTTTTCTTCCACATTTTCCCTTCCACATAACTTTCTATTCATGTGCTTTGATACAGCACTTTGGGAACATCCAACTTCTTTTGCAATTACCTTTTGAGGCTTTCCCTCCTTATGGAGGGTGTCAATGATGGTCTTCTGCACAACTGTCAGGTCAGCAGTCTTTCCCGTGATAGTGATTCCTGCTGAACCAGACTGAGAGACCATTTAAAGGCTCAGGAACCCTTTGCAGGTGTTATGGCTTAATTAGCTGATTAGAGTGGGACACTTTGAGCCTAGTATATTGCACCTTTTCACAATATTCTAATTTTCTGAGATTGTGGATTTGGGGTTTTCATGAGCTCTAAGCCATAATCATCACAATTATGACAAATCATGGCCTGAACTACCTTGCTTTGCATGTAATGAGTCTATCTCATATATTAGTTTCACCTTTTAAGTTGCATTATGGAAATAAATGACCTTTTGCACAATATTCTAATTTTTCAAGTTTCACCTGTAGACCTAAATGCAATTCCCGGTGGATGTCACACATAGGAATGACACAGGATGGCAGCCCATGGAGAGTGCTTATTATGGATGCTACCTTTGGGGTACATCTAGATGAGGCTTTTAACACTAAATCTCACCGATTTATAGAACTGGACACATTTTCTTGACATATGTAATATTTCCATGCTTTCTTAACATTTCCTTCCTCGCTTTTTTAATGGAAAAATTGTTAAGGAGAAAAGGCCAGAATAATTGGGTAGTGTGCTACTTCAGCTCTTCATTTGGAATTAGGGTCTGTTTACAGCTGCCTCCACAGGCAATTTAGCCCAATCTGCCTCCCACCCCCCCAAATTCCTTGCAATCTTCTAAGGATAACCTTTGAGTCAGTCTTTCTGAAGTAGACTTCAGGCAGCAGCTCATTATTTAAGACAGATCTCTGCTATATCCAGTCCAACATTTTTTTCCTGACTGAGGTAGATCAGTAACTTAGAGGTTGCATTACAAGATTACAACTTTTAGCATAAAGTATAAATAGGCCTTTTGGGGAGGGAATGCTTTTTTAAATAAAATTTAGATACAATGCACAGCATCAAACAAACTCTCCATACCTTATATACTGCAAATGGGAAGAGAAATCACATATTTTATAAATTAACCAACAAAAAAAATTGTTTTCCATGTCTGTAATTGATTTAGAAAAACAGTAATTTTCTACACCCTGCATCCATATCTTGGAAGACTCAAGAGTACCTTTGAAAAGGAAGGTCTAGAAATGCAGCCTCCTAAGACTATTTCCTGGTAAGAATGCAACCCTGTGCCTGATCTCAGCCTATGCTCTATCTTAATTTTCCACCTCCTCTTATGGCAACACGCATTGAAAGTGCCTGGAGTGCTCCTGCTGGACTCTAATTGTTGGTGGCAATCGGCACAGGATTTCATCTGTTTCATCACAGCAGCCCTCTTTTTCTGCTCCTTTAATCTTTGACAGATGCAATCCATGGGTATACTGAAGAACTCATACCACAGGCAGTGATTTTAGAGGTGTCTTTTGTCCACAGTCAAGGCATGGTGTCTGCACTGGACTGGACAGTATTTTTGAATGGATCTCTTTCCAGAGTACTCAACAGAGAATTGACTGGAAGGGAAATGTATTCAGATATGCCAAATGCTTCTGGCAACCACTAGCTGAAGCATCTGGAGGCATTCCTGAACTGTTTGAGATCTCATTTAAAGGAGCCATTGAAGGGCATTTGTTTCAAACTCCCAAATGAATAAACAGCGGCCTGAGCTAGATTGTCTTCTCATGAAACCTGAGACTGATAATTCTGGGCAGAAGAACAAGGGCACAAAGTAATGAGTCAAAGTACTTTCCCAAAAGATATTTCTAAAAACACTGGTGGGGAAACAAGCCATGAAGCAGTAGATATGTTTATACATAGCTACCTCTTTCCCATGAAAGTGATTCTTGCTTAATTAGATGTGAAAATGACATTTGCTGCTCCTGTTGTTATTATTAGTGTTAATTTGATATACACAACACTTTTCTGACCAAAGCCACCATTACTAATGTAAAATCTGATAAAAGAAGTAAAAATCATCATAAATTAAATTTTTCTCTTAAGTGGGAGCTGAGCTCGCTTGCAAGATAAATGCATTCCTTATGGCACTCCCTGGTGCCTAACTAAGGGCCTACAAATGTGAGGGCTTCTCCAAGAGAGCCTCTCCTGTTGACTTTAATGTTTCATATTGAGACATTACAATAACCTATTGAGCTGGGAAAGACAGGCAACAAGCCTTGAAATGTTCAAACTGCCCCCTTAAACTATACTAAAAAGTAACTGGCACCCTTGGGGATAATACAATTTCAGTGACTAAATTAGTGACTAAATTAGTCGACCAGCAAAATACTGTGGACATAATATATTTAGATTTCAGCAAGGCATTCGACAAAGTAGACTACAACCTACTTCTTGGTAAGCTAGAAAAAAGTGGGATAGATAGCACCACCACCAGATGGATTCTCAACTGGCTGACAAACTGTACTCAGCGAGTAGTCCTTAATGGGTCTAAGTCTACATGGAGGGAAGTAAGCAGTGGGGTGCCACAAGGTTCTGCCTTAGGCCCAATACTCTTTAATATCTTCATTAATGACTTAGATGAGGGAATAGAACGGGAACTTACCAAATTTGCAGATGATACTAAGCTGGAAGATACCCAAGAAGATAGGCTCAAGATCCAGATGGATCTTGACAGACTAGAACACTGGGCCGTATCTAACAAAATGAAATTCAATGTAGAGAAAAGTAAAGTCCTACTCTTAGGCAAGAAAAACCAAAAGTACACATATAGACTGGGTGAAACCAGGCCTAATAGCAATAACTGTGAGAGGGATCTTGGAGTCTTAGTGGACAGCCAGCTAAATATGAGCCAGCAGTGTGCAGCAGCAGCCAAAAAAGCTAATGCAATCCTAAATTGCATTAACAGAGGGATACAATCTAGATCAAGTGAAGTACTAATACTACTCTATAAAGCCTTAGTAAGACCACACCTAGAGTACAGTTTTGGTCATCACACTATAAAAAAGATGTTGAGACTCTAGAAAAAGTACAGAGAAGAACAACCAGGATGATTAGGAGACTGGAGACTAAAACATATGAAGAACGGTTACAGGAACTGGCCCTGGCTAGTCTAGTGAAGAGAAGGACCAGGGGAGACATGATAGCAGTCTTCCAATATTTGAGGGGCTGCCACAGAGAGGAAGGGGTCAAGCTATTTTCTAAAGCATCTGTAGGCCAGACAAAGAATAATGGATGGAAACCGAACAAGGAGAGATTTAACCTGGAAATAAGAAGAAACTTTCTGACAGTGAGAACAATCAACCAATGCCCTTGGAAGTTGTGCCCTCGGAAGCTGTGGGAGTCCTATCACTTGAGACTTTCAAGAAGAGATTGGATTGCCATTTGTCAGAAATGGTGTAGGGTCTCCTGCTTGGGAGGGGTTTGGAATAGATGACCTACAAGGTCCCTTCCAACTCTGATTATCTGTTATCTATTATGTAAGAAATACATAAATTCAAAAATAAAATAATATATAAGATGCTTAAAATGGGGGTTGGACTAGATGACCTGCAGGATCCCTTCCAATTCTGTTAATCTATTATCAAATGAAATATATCTCCCTGTATATACATGCTTTGCTTTTATAACATGCTCCATTGTTAAGTCTTTTTATATTTTTGTTTTATGCCTTTTATATTATTATTATGTTTTTTGGGGGGGTTGTTATAATCTCTTTGGAAAAATGGTATGATGAGCTTTTAAAATTGTATCTTCAGAAGTTAGAAAGAGGCCCTGATGAGGGGATGCTACATTCCTTAATGCTAAGGAAAGATGCCACATGGGCAGCCAAAGTAAGAGGTACGGAGGGATACGGATGAGAACATAACGGAAGGAGATAATTCTCCCTAGAGACATCCTAGGATTAGCTGCAACACCCGAGGGCAAATCCAATGAGCTTGAACTTGGGAGGGAATGAGTCTCAAGAAGGAGGGAACTTGGGTGATGAGATGAAACTGTATGAAGTATGTTTTGAGATTCTAAAGGTGTGGCTTTTGATTTGAACCTGTTGGTTGAGATTCTAAAGACCACCGGCGCTTTGCAAACCATCTGTTATTTCTTTTTAATAAATCTTCTTTGTTTTCAACAATCCAAATTTTTTTGGTTAGCTTTGAGTTATTTTCAACAGTTATCAGTATTGTGCAGTGGTAAGCAAATGGGATGTTCCACTATGCAACACTTAAAACCTCCAGGCTTCTCCAGGATGGCCCAATAATATGGCAACATTCAGTCTGGTCTATGATTATACTATATGTCATCAGCTAGGGGTCAGTTGCAGCTGGAACGTTGGACAGAATTGTTTGTATGGACTGCTTCTACCTCTGCCCCCCCCCAAACTACAAAGATTGCAAGGGGTTTTGAATGAAACAAATATTTTATTATAGCCCAAGAAAAAATCAGGGTAGGCTTGGACCAGCTGCAATGTTATTCTGCAGTTCCATATCTTCTAGTCTTTCTTTTGTTTTCTGAAATCACAAGATGTCCCTGCACTAAAAAAAGATGGGGAGGGGTCAAAAAAGCACTCCCAATTCCTGGACCTGCTGCTTCAGGTCAACTGTGCAGAAAGGCTGTACCTTAAATGCAGAGAAAACAAGTTTTCTATTTACCGTAATACCTTAATCTTAATCGGGTTTACTTTCAACTTATTCACTCTCATCATGTGAAACTCCATACCTAACTTAGCACTAGTCAATAGAATTTATTACTTGCTTGGAGTTAGCTGGCAAGTCATAGTAAAGTTGGAGTCATGAATTGCAAGTTGCTGTTTAAGGATGATGGGCTTTCTAGTTGCCCTTTCCATTGTTCTTCAGATTCCAGTGATGGCATGGTTTAGGTCTCTTTTAAATATTCTTCTTCCTTCTGTCTTTACCTTTCCCTAGTATTTGGGATTTCATTAATATATATCCATCTGTCCAACTTATCTATCATGTCAGTCCACAAGGACTGTACATAATTTAGTGATATTAAAATAGCAATGAAATAAAATTATGTATTAAAACTTCAATAGCAAAAATATAAATGTTAATGCCCAATAAGAGAATATTGTATACAAAGCTCTATATAGGTGCCTATGATTTCACAATCAGTTCCCAAAGATCTTCTGCAAAAGCTAAGCATTAAAATTTCTGGAAAGCCTTGAGCATGTGGCTCGTTCATTTGAAGAACAAACCATTCCAGACATAGGCATCTCTTATTTTCATCCTGTTTTTCTCTTCTGCATTTTTAATGAGTGTAAACTGCTTTGGGATTTTAAAATGACAAATGGTATAGATAGAGATATTTTAAATAAATGCCATCAGCCTAACTAAACATGTGTACATCTGAAATATATGAACAATACCTGTTTGCTTCCATATACTAAGATAGCCCATGCCAAATCTTGGCGTGTGTGAAGATCTACACATAATGTCTGGCTTTTGTGCTGACATCCTTGCTGCAACTTCCATTTCCATGGTTTGGCTATATCTTCCGAATAGAGAAAGAGTGTGCCTCTTCTTGTGCAATATGTTTTTGCGGGACACAGCCCCCAGTACTTCTTCATGATCTGCCTGTGATCCGGTAGTCTGTTGACATTGCAAAGGCCTTCAGGAGACATCCAGTTCAGGTCATCCTAATATGAAGAAAAGGAGGAGGAGATGCAATTTATTTATTTATTTATTATTTGGTCTTATATGCCGCCCTCTCTCCCGAAGGACTCAGGGCGGCTCACATAAAAAACAACAATACAAATACAAAAGTTAAAATAGAATTAAATCAAATTCAACCAAATAATCATTAAAACCCATTTAAAAATATTTAAAAATATTAAAACACCCCCTCCGCTTAGTCCAGACCGGCCTGTTCGAATAACCAGGTCTTTAGGCAGCGAGCGAAGGTCGGGGGCCAGTCGTAGCTCCAAGGAAAGCTGGTTCCACAAAGTGGGCGCCCCCACAGAGAAGGCCCTCCCCCTAGGGACCGCCAGCTGACATTGTCTAGCCGACAGCACCCCAAGGAGGCCCTGTCTGTGGGCGCGCACCGGGTGATTGGTATTCGATGCTGGCAGCAGACGTTCCTGTAGGTACCCTGGCCCCAAGCCATGGAAAGCTTTGTAGGTAAGCACCAACACCTTGAATCTCACACGGAGGGCAACCGGCAACCAATGCAGCTTGCACAGGAGGGGTGTAATATGGGAATATCGGGACATTCCCATCACAACCTACGCGGCCGCATTCTGCACCAGCTGAAGCCTCCGCGTGGTCCTCAAGGGAAGCCCCATGTAGAGTGCATTGGAGAAGTCGATCCGGGACGTAACGCGCAGTGACGTCGTAGTGCATCTCGGTCCAGGTAGGGGCGCAACTGGCGCACCAGGTGAACCTGGGAATGCCCCCTGGCCACGGCTCCCACCTGCTCCTCCAAACTGAGCCGTGAGTCCAGGAGGACACCCAAGTTGCGAGCCCTATCTACGGGGCAACACCTCTCCCCAAAACCAATGATGGAACACTCTGGATCAACGAGATGCCGGTGCGCACAGCCACTCGGTCTTGGCAGGGTTGAGCTGGAGCCTGTTCCTCCCCATCCAGATCCATACCGCTTCCAGGCAACGGGACATCACGGGGAGGGCATCACTGAGTTGGTTTGGGGTGGAGATGTAAAGTTGAGTATCATCAGCATACTGGTGATACCTCACCCCAAAACCACGGATGATCTCACCCAGTGGCTTCATATAAATGTTGAACAGGAGGGGAGAGAGGACCAACCCCTGAGGCACCCCGCAAGCGAGGGGCTGTGAGGTCGACCTCTGCCCTCCTGCCAACACTGATTGCGAGCATCCTGAGAGGTAGGAGGAAGAGGTGCCTCCCACCCCCAATCCCCCAAGGCGCTGCAACAGGATACTATGGTCGATGGTATCGAAAGCTGCTGAGAGATCTAATAGGACCAGGACAGAGGAATAACCCATCCCGAGCTCTCCAGAGATCATCCATCAGTGCGACCAATGCCGTCTCCATGCTGCACCCGGGCCTGAAACCCGATTGGCATGGATCTAGGTAATCTGCTTCCTCCAGGAACCTCAGAAGCTGGGAAGCCACCACGCTCTCAACAACCTTCGCCATAAAGCGAAGGTTGGAGACTGGATGGAAGTTGTTCAAAATGGCTGGATCCAGGGTAGGCTTCTTGAGGAGGGGCCTCACCACTGCCTCTTTCAAGGCAGCCGGGAAGAGCCCCTCACTCAAAGAAGCGGTGACAACTGCCTGGAGCCAGCCTCGTGTAACCTCCCGGGTGGCATACACCAGCCAGGAGGGACACAGGTCCAATAAACACGTGGTGGAGCTCAGCCTCCGCATGGCCCTGTCCACATCATCCAGGGTCATAGGGTCAAACTCATCCCAGATCGTAATAGCCAGACCCGACGTTACTCCCTTGTCAGACTCTAGCCAGTCGGAATCCAAGCCGGCCCGAATCTGAGCGATCTTGTCCTGCAGGTGATGGCTAAATTCCTCGGCTCAGCCCTACAGGGGGTCGCACCTCCCCCCCAAACTCAAGAAGGAGCAGGCAACCCCAAACAGGGCAGCCAGGCGATTCTTTGCGGACGTGATGAGAGCAGCGAAGTAAGAAGACCTCGCCACCCTCATTGCCATCAGGTAGGTCCTAGTAAAGGACCTCAACTGAGACTGGTCAGATTTGGAACGGCTGGCCATCCAACTGCACTCTAGGCCCCTCCATCGTCGCTTCATCTCCCGGAGCTCCCCGGAAAACCAAGGAGCTAACCAGGATCTGTGGCATGTCAGGGGCCGCAAAGGGGCAACTTGGTCAAGAGTCCCCGAGGCAGCCTGTTGCCAGGCATCCACGAGGGTCTCAGCCGAGCTGCGAGTAAGGGAGGTAGGAAACGGCCCAAGCACCATCTGAAAATCCTCCGGGTCCATCAGGCGCCTGGGACGGAACCACCTGGTTGGTTCTGTGTCCCAGCAGCATGGAGTGACGTAATGGAAGCCCATCCGGAGGAGGAAATGATCCGACCATGACAGGGGTTGTAAAGCTGGTGATCCCCCCCTCAGATCATTATATCACTGCCCAGAGACAAAAACCAGGTCGAGTGTGTGTCCGCCCTCATGAGTCGGGCCCTGAATTATTTGGGTCAGGTCCATGGCTGCCATAGACACCATGAACTCCCGCTCCAATCCCAACGCCCCGCCCAGGGAGGGAAGGTTGAAGTCCCCCAGGACCATAAGCCTAGGGAACTCCACCGCCACCCCCGAGAAGGCATTGAGCAGCTCGGGCAGGGCCGTTATCATGCAGCTGGGAGAAAGGTACATGAGCAACAGGCCCAGCTGACCCCCCGGGCCCAACCTCAAGAGGAGAGACTCACACCTGCCTATCTGAGGGACAGTGACCTCCCTCGGACAAAGGGACTCCCTAACAACTACCGCCACTCCCCTGCCCCTACCCTGGGCTCGAGGTTGGTGTGGCACCTGGAAACCTGGGGGGCATAAATCACACAGAGGGATCCCTCCCTCTGGCCCCAACCAGGTCTCCGTGATGCAAGCCAGGTCCGCGGCCTCCTCCTCAATCAATTCCTTGATGAGGGGGGCTTTATTCACCATGGACCTGGCATTGACATAAACCATCCCGAGCCCAGGAACCTGACCTCCAGTACCCCCAGGGGAACGGGCAGAAACAAGAGGGTCAGAGCGCGCCACCGCTCGTAGATGTGGCTCTCACAACTGTCGGTCTGCCATGGTGGACATGCGCAAAAGCTTCCAATAACAGAATGGATTTTAGAAACAAAAAGTCAATCCAATTTTATGCAGGATCCAATCTGGGTTGGTCACTGGAACCAGAGGTTTTGTCTTTCGAGCTTTCAGATTCATGCTGGAGCCTATCTTCAGGGAACTTCCATCTAACAGAATATGTGCTGCTCTGTATGTGGTATTTATATGGTGCCTACTGTATGTGGCTTTTTAGATGCTGATTGGGATGTATTGATGGCTGGCTTTTAAGTTGTTGGCTGTCCTTTGCCTGTGCTGCCTAGCCGCTTTCTAAGTACTTGAAATATTCAACTTTGCAGCTGTTAAGATTGTTGGATGAGCAGGCACAAAAACAACCAGGGAAGTGATTAAAGCCTGGGAAACAGGCCCTTTGTCAGTCAACAGGAGTGCTGATTTACCACCAGCATACCACACCCCAATCAGCATCTAAAAAACCACATACATAGGCACCATATAAATACCACATATAGAACAGCACACATTCTGCTAGAGAGAAGTTCCTGAAGATGGGCTCCAGCATGAATCTGAAAGCTCAGAAGACAAAACCTCTGATCCTGGTGACTGACTTGTACTGGATCTTGCAACAGATATATTCACCTTCATTCATAATACAATTTTCTATTTGCACATATCGTAAAGGGCAGTCATATTGTTCACAGCCAGTTTGGTACATAAGGCTACAAACTGGGGGAGTATGAGTTCTAGCCCTTCCTTAGGACAAAGCAGACCTTGGCTCAGTCATTTTCTCTGAGCCCTAGGAAGGAGGCAATGGCAAATCACTTCTGAAATCTTGCCAAGAAAACTGCAGGCTCTGGCAGTGATCAGGAGTCAAGACTAACTCAAAGGCATGTGTCTGTGTGTATGCGTGCACACACACACACATGCACACACACAGAGAGAATTGTTAACTGCCATTTGAAGAGGATTTATCAATCACATTTATAAAATGTGAGATGGCATAGCAGATGTTTTCATTAATTTTCCAATAATGCCAGCAGCATATTTGACAAAACTGCTTTCTCTTATTTTGAAACATTTCATTTTATGTGAATCTCCTCCCTCCTCCTGAATGAGCACAATAGAATAGACAAGTAAGGAGGTGGGGGTGCTGAGAACTCTTCAGTTAAAGCAACGTGATAAAAAGAATAGACAATCAAACATATTCCCATAAGGAGATATTAGCTACCTAATACCCTCCAGAAGTTTTTTGCTTCTAGTAGGGTGAAAGATTGCCATAAACCAAACATCTGGACAATATCAAATCACCAATTTGAGATTATTCACTACAGAAATAATCTAATGGCTTGGGTCCGGGGTACTTTCAGGAGCGCCTCCTACCAGCATCGAGGTCCAATCACCCGGTACGCTCCCATAGGCAGGCCCTCTTGGGGGTGCCATTGGCAAGGCAATGTCGGTTGGCGGTCCCCTGGGGGAGGGCCTTCTCTGTGGGGGCGCCCACCCTTTGGAACCAACTACCCCTGGAGCTACGTCTGGCCCCTGACCTGCGCTCCTTCCACTGTGATCTAAAGACCTGGTTGTTTTCACAGGCTGGCCTAGATTGAGTGGGGTTGGGGTTGTTAATTTTGGGGATATTTTTAATATTTTAGAATTATTTGGATTGGATTTTGGAATAATTCTTATACTGTGTATGTTTCTGTGTAAGCCGCCCCAAGTCCCCCCGGAGATGGGGTGGCATATAAATCCAAATAAAATAAATAAATAAATAAAATAATAAGATGGGTGTCAGCTTTGAAATTCAGCTGCCAACATAATGGGAAGAGGGGTGGAGGAGTTGACAAGTTCAAGATTATTCTGTATGTCATACTAAGAAATTCCAGTTGCAGTTAATTGGTTCTCGTGATTTATGAAGTGTAGAAATAGGAGGAGAAAAAGGTGGATTCCGTGTAGCGCGAAAATTCTTTCACTTTGGAAAATGCCTTAGACTTACCAGATCAGTTTCTAATAAATCAGTTGGAGAGAATATGTCTCAGAGTGATTGATATCCTGGATACTTTCTGGATGCCTTACATTTATTTTCCAAAGTCAAAGAATTTTTGCGCGCTACACAGAATCCACCTTTTTCTCCTCCCACTTTTACACTTCATAAATCATGAGAACCAATTAACTGCAACTGGAATTTCTTAGTACAAAATACAGAATAACCTTGAACTTGTCAACTTCTCCACCCCCTTCCCATTATGTTGGCAGCTGAATTTCAAAGCTGACAGGCACAGAGCAAAGGTGGGCGGTATGGGAGAAAGAAGCATTCGCCATACGATGGGTTTTATTGACTTGGAGGCATTTTCTAGAAGGAGTGCCAGAGGCCTTTGAAGTATGGACTGATCATAAGAACCTCGAGGCTCTAAAGACCCCTAGGAGATTATCACCCAAACAAGTCCACTGGGCCCAATATTTCAAGCGATTCAACTTCAACATTAAGTATATCCCCGGAGGGAAAACGTACTCTGTCCAGAAAACCTCAGTTTTTAAATTACATTTATATGCCGCCCTTCTCCAAAGACTCAGGGCGGCTTACAATTTTTGGGATACAATCCAGTGTGCTCAGCAATAGCCTTCATTCCATTGTATATGCCTGCTTATTACTAAGCGACATTTTTACAAGGTCAGCTAATTGCCCCCAACAATCTTGGGTCCTCAATTTACCTACCCCAAGAGGATGGAAGGCTGAGTTTGACAGCAACTGAGAGGAAATAGTACAAGCTTTACTTTCAGAAGCTCAATCAGCAGGCCAAGTGACCACTTGAGCCCAAGCCAACCGCAACCCCAAATGCCTGGAAGATAAGCTGACCGCAGAATTGAAAATGACCCTATTGACTGATCCTTGGTTCCTGGACCATCAAACAGAGTTGACAATGAATGATGGACTAGCTTGGAAAGGGACTAAGCTTTATGTACCCACAACCCTAAGACTACTGTTACTAAAGTGTAGCCACGACTCACGGCTGGGAGGCCACTTCGGATTCTTAAAAACCCTACATTTACTGAGAAGACAGTTCTGGTGGCCAAAAATGAAACCTGATGTCGAGGACTATGTAAAAAGTTGCTCAATTTGTGCCACAATAAAACACAGAACTGGAAAAACCCCTGGCCTCCTGCAACAAGTTGCTGAACCAACCCAACCTTGGGAAGAGATCGCAATGGACTTTATTGTTGAATTACCTAAGAGTGAAGGGAATACGATTGTTTGGACTATAATTGACTTATTCTCTAAACAGGCCCATTTTATAGCCTGCAAAGGACTTCCATCTGCTTGCAAAGCTGTTCATGAAACATATCTATAGACTACATGGACTACCTCATAGAATAATATCAGACAGAGGGGTACAATTTACTGCAAAATTTTGGAGGGAATTCCTGAAATCCATTGGTTCCTCTCATGGATTATCCTCAGCTTTCCATCCTGCTTGTAACGGAACAGCGGAGAGGGCTAACACCATGATTGAACAATACATTAGATGCTATGTAAATTATCAACAAGAAAATTGGGCTGAGTTATTACCTTTTGCAGAGGTTGCTTACAATAATGCAGTACGTAGCAGCATGGGATTGACTCCATTCCAAATCAACACTGGAATGGATTTTGTCCCGATGCCAGAGTTATCTAGACAACCTCCCACATCCATGTCCCTAACAGAATGGATGAACTCTTTAAAGAAAGGATGGGAAAATACAAAAAAAGCTTTGACTGAAGCTGCAAAAAATTATTTAAAAAGGCAGATAAACATAGATCCCTTCAACCGCCTTTTAAAGTAGGAGACAAAGTATATTTGTCAACCAAGTATCTTAGGCTGAAACTGCCCAGTAAAAAGCTGGGTCCAAAATTCTTGGGTCCGTTCCCAATTTCAAAGATAATCAATCCGGTCACTGTCCAATTAAGTCTTCCTCGACTATTGGGGAAAATTCATCCTGTGTTCCACTGTAGTTTACTAAAACTAGCTACTACATCAATGATAAGACCACTGCCAATTGCTCCCCCTAAACCGTTAACGGTACAAGGGGAAACACATTATGAAATTCAAAAAATTCTCGATTCTAGATTACACCGTGGCCGATTGCAATATTTGGTCTTATGGAAAGGATACCCCCTCTCAGATGCTAGTTGGGTGAAGAGCTGGGATGTTCATGCTGATCAATTGGTTAACCAATTCCATGAGGATTTTCCCCACAAACTGAAGGGTCCTCGTGGAGGGAGAGGGGTTAAGGACAATGTTTTAACCCCTGTATCTGTTTTGTGTTTTGTTTTCTTTTAGGAGGAGGAGTTTTCAAGGGGGGATGCCTGTCAGCTTTGAAATTCAGCTGCCAACATAATGGGAAGGGGGTGGAGGAGTTGACAAGTTCAAGGTTATTCTGTACTAAGAAATTCCAGTTGCAGTTAATTCGTTCTTGTGATTTATGAAGTGCAGAAGTGGGAGGAGAAAAAGGTGGATTCTGTGTAGCGTGAAAATTCTTCCACTTTGGAAAATGCCTTAGACGTACCAGATCTGTTTCTAATAAATCAATTGGAAAGAATATGTCTCAGAGTGATTGATATCCTGGATGCTTTCTGGATGCCTTACAATGGGTAATAAGGGATAAGAAGCTTATATAATATTATATTGGAATGGCTGCCATCCAGTGAAGTTTTGAAATTTTGTTCTGGATTTTGGAAGGTATATTGAGCTTGGAGAGTACAGGAGGTTTTTAATTTTAATTCAGGCCTGGATTTGGGACAGATATGGCATTGGTCGCACCTTTGGATGATCTCTGGCGGGAGCGGGATAGGGGTTCGTTGGCTCAGGGAGAATTGCCACTTTTGGTCTTGGATGGGGTGGCACTATCCCAAACAGATCCTGTGCATAATCAAGGTTTTTTCTGAACTCACAACTCCTGCTCGAAGAGCAGGTGGCGATCATGGCCAGGAGGACATTTGCACAACTGTGGGTTGTGCACCAGTTACACCCTTTCCTGGACCAACAGTTCCTACTCACAGTCACTCATGCCTTAGTCACTTACTATCTTGATTATTGCAATGCGCTCTACATGGGGCTGCCCTTGAAGAGCATCCGAAAGCTCCAGTTGGTCCAAAATGGAGCGGCCTGCATAGTTTTGTGCAGACCCCGGTATGCACATGTGTCACCTCTCCTGCAGGAGCTGCATTGGTTGCTGATTTGCTTCTGGGTGCAATCCAAGGTGCTGGTTGGCACCCTTAAAGCCCTTCATGGCTTGGGACCAGGTTATCTGAGGGAACATCTCTTGCTGGTCACATCTACCCGACCCATTAGAGCACGGAGGCAGGGAATGCTGTGGGTCCCATTCCTGAGGGAGATGCACCTGGTGGGACCCAGAAGAAGGGCCTTCTCTGTGGTGGCTCCCTCTCTCTGGAATATCATTCCCCCAGAGATTAGAATGGCCCCCATTCTAGCACTCTTTCAGAAGGCACTGAAGACCTGGCTTTGCCAGCGGGCCTGGGGAACCCAGAGAGGGATGGAGCGCATCAAATGACTAGTGTGATCTGCTGTCATCGAGGTGGGGGGGTGGGAGTTGGGGGTGATTTTTTTATTTTTTCCAGATTTTGTTCTTTTGTACTTTATAAATTTATTTGATTCTTTTTGTTAGTTTTTATTGTTTTTTATTTTTAAATATGGTTTTACATTGTGTAAGCCGCCTTGAGTCACCAGTGGTGAATAGGCGGCAATATAAATTAAATAAATATTGGAGTGGCTGTCATCCAGTGAAGTTTTGAAATTTTGTTCTGGATTTTGGAAGGTATATTGAGCTTGGAGAGTATAGAAGGTTTTAATTTGGATTTTAAGGGTTTTTTTAATGTTTTACTACAGGGCTACATTGTAGCTGGATACATTTAATAAATAAATAGTTATAATTTTGTTATAACCAGTGCACTGTAGGAAGGGTCTAATTCAAGTGGGTGCAATATACACCAAGCCTTGAAATAGGATCTTGGAAGCTATTCCCCACAAAGTAATAGGTGTGTTCAAATCAGAAACTGAATTTTATTCCATTGTATTTAAATAAAATATTACTCTCCAGTTGTGTATGATCACTTTAAACTTTACAATTTGGGAACAGTCCCTGGAGTCCTCTAGGTTTTTTATTTATTTACTATTTACCCAAGACCCAAGATTGTTGGGGGCAATAAGCTGACTTTGTAAAAATGCCGCTTGGGGGGGGCCAAAAGCCCTAGTAATAAGCAGGCATATACAATGGAATGAAGGCTATTGCTGAGTGCATTGGGTTGTGCTCCAAAAAATTGTAAGCCGCCCTGAGTCTCCGGAGAAGGGAGGCATATAAATATGAATTTAAATAATAATAAAAAGGCTGAAGACAGTTCTGGTGTCTCAGCTTGAGCATCTCTGGATCAGTGATACAGAACCCCAGCAGCTTCTCAACAGCATTGCATGGATTGCACACTTCAAACCAAAAGAGAGAAAGAGGGGGTCATCATGTGACTACATGGAGGGCCCAGAAGCTGCTGGCAGCTAGCAAAGGCCATTTCTGCAATTCCCACATGATGACAGAGTCATAAGATTATAACCTCAGAAAGAGGGATTACATTTCAGCATCCACAGGGGATCATCATAGCTTCCAGTAGTAATTTATCCAGACTTAGCTGTGGCTCCTGACTTCCGCTATGGACTATGGAGGAAGTCCTGAGGCATAACATTATGAGGCATTGCTATTCAAGTGGCGGCTTCTGAAGTCCTTTCCAAATAATGTGTCTGATAGAAACATGCCTCTGCTACATCATCTGATTGATGTTTTGACCTAGCCTGCGAGATGTGATACTTTCTCACTGCCTAAAAGTGAAACTGTGGAAAGCTATTTGAAGAGACACTGCAAAAGAGTTCCTGAAGAATTATATATTCTTGAAAACTTGGTGCAGCTGCTTCAAGGGTTCCCCCCACTTTTTCTGTGTGTGTGCATGTATACAAGGCATTTTGTTATAATTGTAGCCAAAGCAAAGCAGCTGTGCTGAGCCTTTGGAAGGAAGCATTGCTTTGAGGATTTGAGCAATGGATTTGGAGAGGTATGATTCATAATGTTTTTTTTACAGCCATAGTAAATATGAGTCTACTCCTAACAATATACAGAGTTATTGTAAACATGGTATAAAAATGCAGATTTGAACCACAGCCCTTCAGACTTGACTTTATGGAAAATCAAAGGAAGCCCTCTAACATATTTGGCAGAATTCTGGACTTTTCTGCTGCCTGGAAGGAACAGAAATGAATTGGATAAATTCTTTCTAGAACCTACATAATTTGCTCAGAGACATTAGATGAATTGTAATCTATACTCCTCCTTGACAGACTTCCCTAGTTCCTGGTTCTGCTTTGACCCTTACTGTGATGTGATAGGTTCTTTCATTTCCCATCTGATCCTGTCTGCATGAACTGCTTCTGTATATTGTTTATGGCCCAGCATGACACCATCTCTGCACATGACTGATCTCTGGAATTGGGGCTTGTAGTGTGTCAACTCTCCAGGATATCAGAGATATGCATGGACAATGACATGCTTAGAGGGTTTACAGATTTACTTCACCTACTTGTCCAGTAGATTTATACTGGGCTTCCTCCACTTCCTACATGAATGATTGCCTGAATAAATGAATTGCACAGTCAAAGACTTCGAAACTAATAAGACAATAAGCCAGGGCATTAATAAAGATGCAAGATTTCAGCCTATATGTGATCTATGGAATAGGTTTGATTCTAGAGTTTCCTTCTCCTTTTTTCATTAAAAAAAGAATTTGAAAATCCATAACAATAAAGTTATTTTAGCACTATAAGAACATGAAAAAAAAATAAATAAAACTGCTTACTCAAAGGTACAGTAGTTTGGTCTATTATAGAATTTGCCATTAAGAAAAATGGATATATAAATACTTAAAATGGATATATAAATACTTAAAAGCAGAAAATGAAACTGTCAATCATAATAAGCAAAGGAAAAGTTTTATTATATGGACCGTTAAGAAATTCTGCCCATTTATTCTTTTCCAGCTGGAAAGAACTGATCTGTTTTCATTATTTCTCTTTTCCCAGGTTAGCCAAATAGATATTTCATTAAAATAAAGAGAAAAAGGGAAGAATATATGCAGAAATATGATAGTTCCAAAAAACAAGCATAACAAAATAAAGCAGAGAGTTTTGAAATAAAAAGAATTATTATCTACAAATACATTACTTTTCATACTACTTTTGCACTTGCATTTTTAAGCAAGATCTGACAAAACTGGGGATCATAAAATCAACAACAAAATAAATAATCTAGAGTGCATTTTATATAGGTTTTGTACAGAATTCCCTTTCTAGAGCAAAAAACTAGTAAAACAGAACATTCTGAAAATCTATTTTTAGTAGAATTGCTAAATCAGTGCACTCTAGATCAATTCTTTTGATACATTACAAAGTCTTTGGTCCTATTGTAACACCTCCCTCCATATTCATTTATTTCATTGAATGTAGGGCAATAGTGAGGAAACTACCTAACTTAATAGTAGTAGAATACAGAATAACCAAGTTGGAAGGGACCTTGGAAGTCTCAAGCAGGAGATCTTCTACCATTCTGGACAAATGGCTGTCCAGTCTCTTCTTAAAAACCACTAGTGGTGGAGCACCCACAGCATCTAAAGGCAGGCTGTTCTATTGATTAATTGTTCTCTGACAGGAAGTTTCTTCTTAATTCTAGGTTAGATCTCTTTTTGGCAAGCTTCTATATATTACATTGTTATTATTACAGTTGTTATTACAATGAGCTAGATTATGTTACAGTAGCTATGCAGTGCAGTCTGTAGGAAAAAATACAACTGTCCATCTTCTCAGGCTGTGCAGAATCTATACCATTTTGGAACCCTGTTCTTATCATCTCATTGATCTACCAAATCTTCAGAATTAATGTGGTTTCTCCATAGTTCTGATACAAAATCATACTTGCATTGTTGCCCCAATTGGTGCAAAAGAGGCATTTTAAAATCCTTAATCGACAAGAAACAAGACACTCAAGTCAAGGCTTAAACTGAGTACTACCAAAGTCCATCATTCGGAATCACTGAAGCTCTGGCATGCAGTATGTTACTGTCAGTTTTAAAACAGAAGGGGATAATTTCACAAGACTCCCAGTCCTGAAATACAATCTAGCAAAAGAAAAAGGCATCCCATCTCTCAGACAAGACAAAACCAAGAAAACATGGTCTTTCTTTCATTTTGAAATTATTTTCAAGAACCAAGAACCTTATTGTTTAATATTTATCTCTGCACAAGATGATCAGAGACTCAACTTAGTGGTGTATGGGGAAGCGTATGCTGATTTGCATTAGCAACTCATTTTTTGTATTAAAACCTCAACTCACCTGGGGATCAAAATGCACTTTCAGCTTCTCCCGTTTCTTTTTGATCACCTGCCCAGTGCCACGACTTAAGAGAGACAGATTGGACATTTCTAAGATGAATGCAATGCCACTTCAGGAGTCTTCCTTTTGCTTCTAAAAGCAGAGTTATATTTCATTATAGGTCGTTCTCATCTGACTTAGAGCTTAACAAGGCTATTAAGTATACCTCAATTTCATAACAGCAACATTAAGCCATAAAGAAGTTTTGTATGAAACTAGAACTAGAAAAGTAAAAAAACCTATTGGAAAGCGTAATCTGATATTATTATCTCCTCTTGAGGTTACTTTTCTAGCATTCTTCCTGGTTGTTGTTTTTTAGTTCTGTTTTGGTTGATCTCAGGATTCATGAAAAGACTGCCATCCTTTTCATTGTGCTCTGAGGTTGTTTTCATGTTGCCACGGCAGCAAAGGAAATTGTTTAAACTACAGCAGAGGGAATGTTGGGAGGAAAGAAAATGAAAGATTTTTGAAAGGATCAGGATCAAATTTCAAGACTATGTTGCCCTGCAAATTCCCCTCTCTAATCAAAAAGTAACATTATCCTCCAACTCTCACAACTCTTGACATCCCATTGTCTCTCCTCTTCTTCGTTATTACTATTGAAGCATTTTACATGATCTGCAGCCAGTGAATACCTCCCTTTGTGCTGCTCCACAATTAACTCTGCTCTTATGTTTCCACAGTATTATGTTTGCTGGGCAGCTAAGCTAATTTATTTCCCATTCAGCTGCAGGGGGGAAAATGATATTTTCATGTGTACTACTGAAAATCGGAAGAGCTCCTGGAAAACTAGGGTTCCCAGTGGTGGGAATTCTCATCTCATCTCCTAGGTTGATGTTGCCTTCTGCCCTATATCCTTGAACAGGAGAAGCAGCACAATGACTTGATAGGACTACCTCAGAGGAAGAACACGAGTTTTTTGGAGCAGATAAATGCTCATCGCCCTTCTGATTCTGCCAGGAGTTATCTAATTTGGATATTGTTAAATCCAGATCAAATACATTGCAAGCTGTTGTCAAAGAGTCTCAGTCTGAACAGGATTCTTTAAAGGCAGTTTAGAGTAACATTAGCATGAGCAGAGAATAATTTAAGAGGCAATGTGGCTACACCCATTGTCTGCAAGCCCTACTCTACGGTACAAAGCTATTTATCCATGGGCATGATGTTAGTGTTACTATAGTTAGCATATAGCTAATAAAGGGAGAGGGGACCCCAACAGTTCTGGAGGTAACTACAATAATTAGATACATCAAGAAAGAGATGGTCAGCCTAAGTGCTGATTGCTTTTATGTCTGCTTTTTTTAAAAACGAAGATGTTCTTCAAATGAGTTCTTAGAAGTTGCCTGAATTTACTTGCAAGTGCTTTAGCAGAGGACTGAACCCTGAGCAGTTTATGATGACCCATGTAGCAACTGAGATCTAGCCCTTAACCAACAGATCATACAAGTCTAAATAAATAAAATAATAATAATCATGGAATGAATATGTTTAAGGTCCAGAGTCTGCTCATTGTCATGGAGAATTCTGGAATTTGAAATTCATACATCTTAAAATTCTTGAGGTTGTGAAACATGGTGCTAGAGCACGGATGTGAATCTGGCGGCCCACGGGCTGGATGCATCACACATCAGCCACGCCCATCCCAGTTCCGCAAAGGGAAAAAGATCACAAAACGTTATATGACGGCAACATGACGCAGCAAGTTTAACACCCGTGTGCTAGAAGGTGGATTGTAATGCAAACAAAACAATTGGAATTAACAATCAGCCATTTATACTATTAGAACAACTGCACAATACACATGTTGTTTAGCTGCTATTTAGGTCTGCTGTGAATTCTGTTCCCCCCTTTATAAGCATTAGTGTTGATATTCTCAGGGCTGGAACACTTCCTCTAGCTTTTATAGCTAATTGTCAGGAGAACAAATATGAATCTTGCTCTTGGGGTAGGAAAATGCTCTGCTTTTCCTTATGCAAGTATCTTCACTGCCAAAGCCTGTGCAGCCTGTCAAGCACATTTGAACGTCAAGTCTTCTAAAACTGCTCAGGCTACTTTCAGCTGGATTTTGTAGTACCTTCCACGTAACGAAGTAAAGCAGCACTAGAAACTGTACAAAACACAGAAGCCCTCAAAAAAGTGATCTGGCCTCCAAAGCAGGCAGCTTTTTAAAGCTGAGCATTGGAAAATAACTAGAGCTCCCAAATGGGATGTATGTGCATTCCTGTAAGTAGAGACTGAAAAGCCGTGAATTTGGGTGTGAATCAGTAAATCTGATCTGACCCTGAGATGGTTTTTTGTGCTTTCCTTAGACCTATTCTGTCTTCCATGTTCACATTTTACTAAATCACGTACAGCATATGGTATTAGGATTATGTATCCTAGTTTAGAGGGGGTACTGTATTTTTATATTGTACTTTTATATTATGAATCACTTTGAAAGCCAAGATGTAACTTATAAGCGTCCTTAATAAAGGAATGCAATATTTCTGATGTTAACGGATAAATATCATTTGTCTGTTGCAACACTTAAGCAATATTACACTTACAACATTTTATTGCAATCTCAATTTGGAAAAAGTGACTTTTTCAGCTTCAGGGACACCTAAACAAATAGAAGTGATCACTAAATCCTGTAAGATTAAAAAAACCCACTTAGTATTTTTACTTGTTACTGATGAACAATTTTACATGCACATTTTAAATACTTCCTTATATTTAAAATTTCTGCAAGGAACAAGGAATTTAAACTTCCTATTTTGTCTAAACAATGGGAAATTATCCTGAAATATGTAATGATTCAATAAACTATAACTTACTCAATGAAAAGATATTTCAGATATATTGGACTCTACTGTATTTCTTTAGAAAGTAAAATTGTAAATCACCATGTTATGTGACAGGCAATCAAAATAGTTTATCATCAAAACAAGTTTTTGTGATGTTCCAAAATGAGGATGTTCTGGAAACATGTAATTGCATATATTAATTAAATTTAAGGAATGGTTTAATATTTTGGCACCTTCATATTCTTTGGATGTACACATCTATTTAAGAGAAACTGGTGGGCTGGATAATGTCTTTTTCTTTGTTAAAGGACTAGTTCTTCAACATTGGAAAAATAAATTTACAGCTCCAAATACCTGATGCTATTTACCATTAATGCAGTTGTTTGCAAATGTGGATTGCACACTGACATTTACAATGAAAAAAGTAAACATTATTAAAGTTAGGCAATCTAATAGTTGCATGGATTGCATTTAAATATGGAGGCAGTTTTTTCATAATTTGTGGATTTTTCCAGCAATTTTTGAAAGAATCTGCTGTGTCAGTGATAAGGTGGTTGAAAATTCATCAAGGCTCCATCCTACTTTTCAAATAAAAAGAGCTGATAACAATGGTTATCTGCAAGGTTATTTATTTATTTATAAGGCTATAGTTTGTATAGCTACCAATCTCAAACCAGTGACAATCATAAATGGGACCTAATTTTATTCTGGTCCTGCCCTGCTGTGGTGAGAGAACAGCGGGGTTTAGAGGAGATCTTTCCCCGCCTTTTGTGGGGTCATCTCTATCTCAGACTCAAGGAGCCTATCGGAGTGGGAGTCCGGTGCCATGGATTACTATTCTGGTGCCCACAATGACTGTGAGAGAGTCTGTGGGTGGGACCCTGTTGATGTCTGATTTATGTATCCAGACTTTGGACATAACATCTAGCTTTATTTCCTTACGCTCTTTCGTGGTCCGATATTATGATCATAACCTATACATCGGCGGATCTTCAGGCCCTGAGGAGGGTCCCCTATCCTTGATGTGGCCTGCTGGGTTACGAAAGCCTGCCCTCATGACGGATCCTGGGATCCTGAGAGGTGGCACTGCCAGAAGAAGGAGGGTTTTAATTTTTCTAAGGTTAAGGGTTTAAAGGGGCACTTTTAAATTTTATAGCTTTTTATTATTTAAAGGGGTTAGGGAGGAGGGAGGGTGATAGACTTGTGCAGGAAACTGGGGGGGGTTCTGCCTAGTCATTCCCTGGCTCCGTCCGGGCCAGAAATGGATCATGGCGGGAGGGGGGGGTTCGGGGCCCGGAGGCTCTGGGGGATGGGGTGGGGTTTGGGATACCGGTGGTGATTGCACGTGGTGGGAGGTGAAGAGGTCAGGGGCCATATCATGCAATGGGAGCGCGCCCCTGCTGTTTGCAAGCGGTGGTGCGCTCCGACCCCCATGTACCTGCCTGTTCCCCTGGGGGCCCAGGAGATCAGGTATCCGGGCTCGGGCTTGTTTATGTGAACGCCAGGTCCGTGGTTAATAAAGCTCCCCTCCTCAATGATTTGATTGGGGAGGAGGCTGCAGACCTGGCTTGCATCACGGAGACCTGGCTGGGACCGGAGGGAGGTGTCCCTCTGGTGGACTTGTGCCCGCCAGGTTTCCGGGTGCTACACCAGCCCAGGGCCCGGGGTAGGGGAGTGGCTGTTGTCATCAGGGAGACCTTATGTCCGACGGAGATCACTACCCCGCAGATAGGCGGATGTGAGCTCCTCCTCATGAAGTGGGGCCCAGGAGGTCAGTGGGGCCTGTTGCTAGCGTACCTATCTCCCAGCTGCGTGGCAACGGCCCTGCCCGAGCTGCTTGACCTCCTCTCGGGGGTGGTGTTGGAGTTCCCCAGGCTTGTGGTCCTGGGGGACTTCAATTTGCCCTCCCTGGGGGAGGGGTCAGGGGCGGCTCGGGAGTTCATGGCCTCCATGGCGGCCATGGACCTGACCCAGATTATACAAGGCCTGACCCATGAGGGGAGTCACACTCTAGACCTGGTTTTATCTCGGGACAGTGGTGTAGTGGTCGGGGGGGATCGCCAACCATTCGCCCCATCATGGACAGACCATTATCTCCTTCGGCTGGTCTTCTACTATCCCACTCCCTGCCGCTGCGAGGCAGAGCTGACGAGGTGGTTCCACCCCAGGCACCTGATGGATCCTGAGCAGTTCCAGATGGGGCTTGGGCCATTACCTGCCTCCCTGGCCCACGACTCGGCCGAGACCCTAGCGGAAGCCTGGCAACGGGCAGCCTCTGGGGCTCTCGACCGGGTTGTCCCCCTGTGGCCCTTAACCCGATGCAGATCCCGGTTGGCCCCCTGGTTTACCACAGAGCTATGGGAAATGAAGCGTTGGAGGAGGGGCCTAGAGAGCAGTTGGAGGTCCTCCTGGATTGAATCCGACCAAGCCCAGTTGAGGTCCTTTTCGAGGACCAACCTGGGAGCGATGAGAGTGGCGAGGAGATCTTACTTTGCCACTCTCATCGCATCTGCAGATAATTGCCCGGCCACCCTGTTCAGGGTCGCCCGCTCCCTCCTTAATCGGGAGGTGGGGGTGGACCCTTTGCAGGGATGTGCCGAGGAGTTTAGTCAACATCTGTTGAAGATCGCTCGGATCCGGACTGGGTTGGACACCAAGTGGCGTGAGTCGGACGTGGAGTCAACGGCGAGCCTTGTCGATGTCATCTGGGAGGAGTTTGACCCTATATCCTCAGATACGGTGGACAGGATTATGCAGCAGTTGTGTGCCTCCACATGTTTATTGGACCCATGTCCCTCCTGGTTAGTCTATGCTGCCCGTGAGGAGACATGTGGCTGGCTCCAGGCAATTACCAACACTTCACTGTGGGAGGGGTTTTTCCCCGCCACCTTGAAAGAGGCGGTGGTGAGACCCCTTCTTAAGAAGCCTGCCTTGGACCCAGCCAATTTAAACAACTTCCGTCCAGTCTCCAACCTTCGCTTTTTAGCGAAGGTTGTTGAGAGTGTGGTGGCACAACAGCTTCCGGCTTTCCTGGAAGAAACCAAGTACCTAGATCCGTTTCAATCGGGCTTCAGGCCTGGCTATGGCACGGAGACGGCATTGGTCGCGCTGATCGATGATCTCTGGAGGGCTCGGGACCGGGGACATTCCTGTCCTAGTCCTATTAGACCTCTCAGCGGCTTTTGATACCATCGACCATGGTATCTTATTGTGGCGTCTTCGGGAGTTGGGAGTGGGAGGCACCGTTTTACGGTGGTTCTCCTCTTTCCTCTCAGGATGCACGCAGTGGGTGTTGCCCAGGGGGCAGAGATCGACCCCGAGGACCCTCACTTGTGGGGTTCCCCAGGGGTCGGTGCTTTTTCCCCTCCTGTTCAACATCTACATGAAGCCGCTGGGTGAGATCATCTGTGGTTTCGGGGTGAGGTATCATCAATATGCTGATGATACCCAGATTTACATCTCCACCCCAGACCACCTCAGTGATGCCCTCCCCGTGCTTTCGCGATGCCTGGAGGCGGTGCGGATCTGGATGGGGAGGAACAGGCTCCAGATCAACCCTGACAAGACTGAGTGGCTGTGCATACCAGCATCTCGGGTTCAAGATATTCCATCTTTGATCATAGGGGGAGAGGTGTTTCCCCCTGTGGATAAGGCGCGCAACTTAGGTGTCCTCCTGGATGAACGGTTCAGTATGGAGGAGCAGCTGGGAGCCGTCGCCAGGAGGGCTTTTGCCCAGGTTCGCCTGCACCAGTTGAAACCCTACTTGGACAGAGATTCCCTACGCACGGTCACTCATGTGTTAGTTGCCTCCCGTCTTGACTACTGCAATGCTCTCTATCTGGGGCTGCCCTTGAGGACTATGCGGAGGCTTCAACTGGTACAAAATGCGGCCACATGGGCAGTGATGGGAGCGGCCCGATTCTCCCATGTGATACCCCTCCTGCGCGACCTTCATTGGTTGCCGGTTGCCCTCCGTGTAAGATTCAAGGTGCTGGTATTAACCTATAAAGCCCTGCATGGCTCGGGTCCGGGGTACTTGCAGGAGCTCCTCCTACCAGCATCGAGGTCCGATCGTCCAGTACGCTCCCATAGGCAGGCCCTCCTGAGGGTGCCGTCGGCCAGACAATGTCGGTTGGCGGTCCCCCGGGGGAGGGCCTTCTCTGGGGCCCACCCTTTGGAATCAGCTACCTCTAGAGCTGCGTTTGGCCCCGGACCTGCGCTCCTTCCGCCATGATCTCAAGACTTGGCTGTTTGTACAGGCTGGCCTGGACTGAGCAGGGCTGGGAATTTTAATTTAAGGGTATTTTAATTGATTTTATAATTGGATTGAATTTGATAAAGACGTATTTATTGTTTATATATGTGTAAGCCGCCCCGAGTCCCCTTGGAGATGGGGCGGCATATAAATCCAATTAAATAAATAAATAAATAAATAAATAAATAAATAAATAAATGTAATTAAAAGCTAAAACGTAATACAAAAATAAATTACATATAGTAGTCAAAAGATAATGTAATCTACCAATCTCAACATAACCAAGAAACAGGGCCACTTGGACCCCTGACCAATGTAGCAGAATTCTAGAATGTAGTGCTTTATTTTAAGTCCAAAAGGAAAACCAGGTTCCATTTTGGACATCCTTGGAAAACCCCTCTTTCTGAGTATCTGCACTTTTCCAGCCAGGTTTGATAGCCCTAATTTGCCCAAAGCTGCGTCAAATTTCAAGAGTTAGAAGCAATAGGGCAGGAGTGCAACAAAACACATCTACTATTGCAACGGAGACTAGACATTCTGAGTAAAAGCACTCCGCATTTTCCCGCGCAATCCTATCCAAGGCCTTCCTTAAGAAGAGAGCTCAATTGAGCCCCAAAGGTCTGGGGTGCCGGCTTCTCTGCTTGGACCCCTTCTTTACACTACCCTTCCCCAGATCATCTGTGAGACTGGGAAGCCCTTCGGGAGCTGCGAGAGCTAATCTTCCGAGGCTTCGTTTCCTCCCCGCACGAGCGGAACTTTAGGCCGGGGCTTCGGCTTTGCCTTCTTAGCTCACGGAGTAGCACCCCGGTTTCTTGGCAACCGCTACCAGGGCTCTTTTCGGGTCTTTTCTTCTCCGGACGCCCCGCTGCGACCACTAATCACCCCCATGACTGAACGTTTAGGAGGCAACTGGGAGGGAAAAGCACCCAGAAGCCGGGGCGGTGGCTGGGAGGGGCGGCGGAAGAAAAAAGGAAACGATCGTTTGCTGGATACATGCCTGGAAGCCTGATCTCCCGAGGAGCAATTTCCTGCGCTTGCACTGGGTGGAGAGGAGGCCTTCTGGGGGCAGCGCAGGCCGGGGGTTGGGGACGCCGCAGGGGGCGACATGGAAACCCATATTGCTCAAGTCTTGTCTCCGGGCAAGGGGTGGGGGGAGAGCTCCCTCCTCGCTTGCTTTGGAGAAAAAGTGGGAGGGGAGTGCGGGGATTCTGGTAAGTCCCCTCCGGGTTCTCACAAAGGGAGTTAAGTTAGGCTTCTTTTGCAGGTTGCACAGCGGTTGGGGGAAAACAAAGCCGCTGTCTAGCTCGGGCTTGAAAACATTATCGTGTCCCCCCATCCCACCCACCCCCGAAAGCTCTTTTTTGCGCTGTTGCCCTGGGAATAAGGCTTTCATCTGCCGCGACCGTTCCTGATTGCAGGGTTTTTGTCTTCGTAGGGTGGGCTTGACGACGAGAAAGGCTTTATCCTGTGTGATAGTCAGAAGCGTGTGCATTCCTGGAGCGTGAGGCCATAGGGAAGGGTCCGCAGCTCGGCGGGGGCGGGAGTGGGTTGAGGCGCCCGAAGGGATACAGGCGGGCGGGGGCTTAGAGGCCGCCGAAACGTTTGCGATAAAGAGCTGAGATTACCAAATTGGGCCTATATTCGAGTGGACACGTTTCACAACTAATCTAGAGAAAAGGAAATTCACTGTTCTAGTAAAATGAAGAAAAGGACTAATGTTGCATGGGATTTTTATAGACTGCATATCCAACAGAAAAGATCCCAAAGTTGCAAGTAGTCCAAACAGTTTTTGATAGGCAATACTGTCCAGTTTTTGAGACCTTCAGATTTTTACTCCAATCAATGAACAGACTTTTAAACTAGGGCTACTAAATCTGGACTAAAACAATATGCAGCTGCTTACAGTTTTCAATGTAGTGTCACTGTTTTAAATTGTGTCTCCCCTGCATCAAATATTTATTTATTTATTATTTGGACTTGCATGCCACCCCCATCTCCGAAGACTCGGGGCAGCTCACAACTAAAAACAACGACAATAAATAATTAAAAAGAATTAAACCGATTCACAAGCCCAATAAAGTTACAAATCTAAAATTTACGATAATTTAAGCTAATTTAAAAACCCATCCCCCCCAGGGAGGGGTCACAGCCCGGATTGGTCGCGCAATCAGGTCTTCAAATCATGGTGGAAGGTGTGGAGGTCAGGGGCCAGGCAGAGCCCCAGAGGCAGTTGGTTCCAGAGGTCAGGGGCCGTGACAGAATAGGCTCATCGCCGGGGGACCACCAGCCAACATTGACTTGCCAACGGGACCCCCAAGGAGTCCTTGCCTGTGTGTTCGCACAGGGCGGTTGGCACTTGATATCGGCAGGAGTCGCTCCTTTAGGTATTGAGGACCCATGTCTTGAAGGACTTTGTATGTTAAAACCAAAACCTTGAATCTCACCCGGAGGGCAACTGGCAACCAATGCAGGCCACGCAGGAGGGGGATAACATGGGAGAATCAGGAAACTTCCAACACCACCCGCGCCACCGCATTCTGCACCAGCTGCAATCTACTGATGGTATGCAAGGGCAGTCCTAAATAAAGAGCGTTGCAGTAGTCGAGTCTAGAGGTGACAAGAGCGTGAGTGACTGTGCGCAGGGCAGGATATGGATACCACCAGTAGACTTTGAGAGGATTATTGTAGTGAAATAATTTGAACATTTATCCTCAACAAATATACAACATAATTTGTGTGGGATGAATGTTATGTTTCAGATTTTAGCTAAAGAATTGTTTGAATATTACATACCAGTATGATGTATTTATTTATTTATCCCACCTTTATTATTTTTACACACAACTCAAGGCGCAGTGAACATATCCAATATACCTTTCTTCTTCTATTTTCCCCATAACAGCCCTGTGAGGTGAATTGGGTTGATAGAGAGTGATTGTTCCAAGGTCACACACACACACACAATATAACAAGAATAAGTTGCCTATTGTTGGCACACCTCTCTACTTAAACACACAGAGAGAAAAGTGCTAACCTTGATAAAAGAATTACAGTAATTCATTTGGATCACAAAGAAAAGGGGAATGTTAAAAAGACAGTTTGGAAGAAAAAAATGATAGGGAAATGGGTACAGATAGTCCTCACTATCATCTTTAGTGACTTTTCAAGATTACAAGGGTTGAAAAAGAAAAACTCAGCTTTGTGATATTTACAGCTGTTACATGAGCTGTAGTCATGTGACTGCCATGTGGCTGTTTTGCAACTGGTGCACATTTATGACCATTGCATTGATCCACAGTCATAACTGCTTCATAACAAAATTAATGGAGAAGATGGCAGTGAAATCGCAAGTCACAATCACGTGTCTCGCTTAAAGCATATGCACCAAGACAAATTCCTTGTGTGTCCAATCACATTTGGCCAATAAAGAATTCTATTTCTATTCTATTGACCTCTGTGATTTGCTTAATGATGGAAGCTGAAATGACAGTCCAGCTGGGTCATAAGATTTTTCACTTAGCATTTGTGGCACTTGGCAACAGAATTGTCAGTCCCAATTGTGGTGAGTAAGCAAAAACTACCTGTGTATAACTGAATCTTGATCTAAACTAAGGGTTGTCTTTAGATAAAACAAACCACCATGTTGTTTTCAGATAAAACAGTTGCCCACTCCTGATACATATAATTTGAAATTACGCAATTTATGTAACTAAACTGTCAATAGTTGTAATAATTGGTGCTCATTGGTGAGCACAATAATTGGTGCTTTCAAGTTACAACACCTTGCTGTTGTATGTGTTTGGGGTGGATAAGTAAGAGATAGAAAATTTAGAGTAATTGATTCAACGATGAACGAAAAAACCACTTTTTACAGAAAAATTGTCATAATGTTCGTATTTGATAGCAGTGAAGGAAATCTGAATTCAGGAGTTTTATCTTGAGTAGCTTCAAGTATTAACAGGAAGCTGAATGACTGGCAACAGCTTTTTGGAATTTAGCTTAACACCTTAAGAAGAAACTTGTTGAGAGATATGAGGTGTCTCTGTTCAAAGCGCCAGTCTTACTGCGGGGGAAGTCATGTGAATTCCCTGTACAGGCATTACACTCCAGATGCACAAATCACACCTCTGCTCCTTGTTGCTTCCTCTTGCACACAAAGCCATATGTGCTTTCCCTGTTTTGATGTTAGTGAAAGCGCCCTTATTCATCATCCCCTGATGTTTAGAAGTGAAATATTTCAGGCTTCCTTAATGGAAGAGCTTCTACCAGTATAATAGCAAGCATGGAACACAGATAATGAAATCCTGTTCCTTATTTCCAAAATTCCATCTTCACATCCCTAACTTACTTGTCCTTTTATACTTGAAGTGCTGAAGTATTTTCCCAGTAAATTCCAAGAAACTTATAGAGCCATTTTGCAAATATCACAAGTTGTACATTGTCAAATATTCATGGGGTTTTTTTTTTGCAGTACATACACGTTTCCATTATGTTATTGGCCCACTGTATCACTGAAACTGATAACAAGCAAGCATCCAATTTTGTTTTATACAGGCAGTGTAGCAACCTGTTATTCTCTTTTAAGAGTACGTTAATTTCCACTTTCTGAGAATTACATCTTCGTTTTGCTAAGTGTTGTATCACTATCAATATAGTAGCGATTCAGCTATTGCACAAATTAGTAATCAGTAGGAGCAGGAGCTTGGCTACACTCAGTTTTAGTATGGTTTATATAGAGAAAATTTTTAAATTTCCATAGAGCAACCCAGAAAATTATTTCTGACACTGTGCGCCTTTCAAATATTTTGAAAATTCTGTTTCTCTGCTTCTAAGAATCATTCAGCAATATGTGCCTGGATAAAAAATGCCACTAGTCCCAAGTCTGATTTATATGGTCTCTTTTATTTTGTGTGTGTGTGTGTGTGTGTGTGTGTATAAAAACTTAGCCTGCTTAATTTATGAGAATTTCAGTAATTATGCAGTAGTGTACAATAAACCCTCTAGCATTGAGAAATAACAGCTCTTATGCAGCATACCTATTTTGTGTGTGTGTGTGAGAGTGAGTGAGTGAGTGCACACAAGCGCAAACACACAAAAGCAGCCTGCAGCCCGTCCTTGACAATTGATATGAAATTGGTTTTGCACCACCAAGGCAAACTTGTATCAGATAAACTTCAGATTTATTGGCTGAATGATTGCTAGAACTTCATCCTTCTTAGAAAGCAGTTACAGAAATTCAAATGAATTTCTCAGCTTTCCTTTCTCAGCTTTCTTTCGCAGAAGGTCATTATTCATAATTAAAAGCTAGCACCAATTAAGAAATCTGATAATGTAAATCCTATTAGAAAATATTTCTTATCCAATTTAATTCTCACCCAAAATCACAGCTACTTTTAGTATATGCTAAATGATTTTATATATTTATTTGAAAATCCCTCATGTATGCTTCTCCCCTACCCCCGCCCCCCAGGTCTGCTAAGTTTTTCATTTTTCCAACAGATGTATGCATTTTTATAACAGGAAACAAGGAACCAGTAACCCTCCAGATATTGTTGGCTTATGATTCCATCAACCATAAACTGAATCATGGGAGTGGTAGGCCAACAACATTGGGGGAAAAACATACTTGCTTTGCATGCTAGTCTTATCCAAGCAGCCCTTCTTCGTCTGTACTTTTTGGAGGAGAGAATACATTACAGGTTAAAATGTCAAAGTTCATAAATTGTGCATTTGGGTAAAAAAATTGCTCAGAATTGGGAATATACCTGTGCACTAAGGAATTCATGCTGATGCACTCAGCTTATTTCCTATGTTTTTTTTAATTACATTTATATGCCGCCCTTCTCCGAAGACTCAGGGCGGCTTACAATTTTTGGGATACAACCCAATTTGGTCAGCAATAGCCTTCATTCCATTGTATATGCCTGCTTATTACTAAGCGGCATTTTTACAAAGTCAGCTTATTGCCCCCAACAATCTTGGGTCCTCAGTTTACCTACCCCGAGAGGATGGAAGGCTGAGTCAACCTTGAGCCTGGTGGGATTCGAGCCTGCACTAATTGCAGGCAGCTGGAACTTAAGTGCTAGGCATTTAACAGCCTGCACCACCAAGGCTGTTTTTGCAAACTAAGAAAACAAAACAAAATGGTAGAACAAATGGCTTGCATAATAAATCCTGGATTGTGGATAAATTAATAGGGTGTGTGCCTTGCTTGGAATTAGTGTTGATTCTTGGTGACTGCTTGGACAAGTCTCTGAAGTTTTGGCACGATTTCAGAAGTAGTTTTTCCCTTGCCTCTTTCCTAGGGCTGAGAGAGAGTGGCCCAAGATCAGCCTTATGCCTAAAGTGGGACTAGAATTCATGGTCTCCCAGTGTCTAGCTCAGTACCTTAATTGTACATCAAACCAACAATTGCATTGTAATATAGTAGAATTGGACTTACATTGGTTTACAGGATTTTACAGTATTTCTGTTTTTGTTTTATTATTATGTAACTCTGGCTACTATTTTCTTAGTCTGTGACATATAAACACAATAAGTAAGTACACAAATTATAAACTCCCATATTCTGATGCAGTTCAGCAGTACTCCTTAGCACATTTTGAATGTGAAATCCTGCCAACAAGCTTGAATAAGACAGCACCCTGGTTTTTGTCTCTGAAGATAGATCCAGATGATACTTTCCCTTTTTTTTACATACTAACATTTTAGCATCTTTTGAGATCTGAGCTAAACACCATTAAGAAGCAAAGTTCAACCACTCTGTTTTGATGACTCAATCTCATATAAATCTGCTTAGAAGTGAGTGTCATTATGTTTGATAGGACTTACTTCCAAATAGAGGGTAAATAGCAGCGCTGCTTAATTGAACTATAAAAGAGTGGAAGAGGAAAACTAATGTGTTATTGAATAAAGCACTTTTGGCTGTGTTCATAGAATACACTACTGAGCCATAAACAGTGTACCATAATCTGCAGTTATTAGGGATCATGTGTTGCATAAAGTCAACTCCAAAGAAAACAGATTAGTTTAACACTGAAACTCTGCAAAGCATCCAAATGAAGTCTTGAAATATGCAGGAGCATGTATGAGGCATTTTTCTCCAAATTATTAAAGCAGCAATGTCTTTTGCAGAGTTCATGCAGCTACTTCAAAAGCTGTTTCTGACTCAAAACACACACTGATATAAGCACAGCTGGTGGCAAAACAATCTATTTGATTAGAAAACACAGTAACTATATTACTGACTGCAAGCCATATATGGACTATTTGCTAAAAATAGAAAAAGCATGAAGTTGTGTTTAAGGGATTTGATAATAAGAAAGGGTAGAATATAGAGAAGGAAGCCATGATATAACTGTATAAAGACAGGATACAATACAAATGACAATTTACAGCATTTTATTGTATTTTTTAAAAGATTTTTTTTACTTATTATCACAGGCATGCATTTGGCAAAACTTCCTAAAGGCTTGACAGCTGCATGCCTTCCCTCCCCCCACCATTAGCCAGGGACCAAAGACAAAAGGCAAGGAAGAGAAGAACTCTTTCTCTCACCATTTGCCTCCATTGGGGGAGGGAAGGGGAGCATTTAGCCAGGAAAGGAAAACAAACCTTTGCCAGCATCACAGAGAAAGATGGCCACTTTTCTGCCAGGTGGCCCAGCAATGGAGTAGCCTGTCCTCTTTTCCTACCCTGACATTCTGAGCTCTGGAGATCTTTAAAAGGTAAGTGACAGGCTGGGTGTGTAGGAGGCCCAAGCGGCTGTGGGGACCCCACTGGGATATCTCAATGAATGGCGGGGAGGCCTTGGGAAGCCAGAGCAGGTGGTATTGTTCCTGCACTTAGCTCCCACCCATGAGGCACCCCATGCACACTTAACCCACACATTTGTTTAACAGATGCATTGGGGAGAGTTGGGATGAGCTTCATTCACTTAACATGATTCACTTAGTGTCCTCCCAACCTTCAACCGTAATGGGCAGGCTCCATTATGGTCCTAACTTGAGGACTATCTGTAGTTGTTTAATTAATGTAGAAATGGATTGCCATTATGGTCTGAGATTTTTTTTTAATTTCTCAATCTAATTTACAGCTTTGGGACATCCTGTTGTTCTCTCATTTAGCTATTAACCAGCTCCAATTATTCTTAGGTTGCAAGATCAACTAAGGCCAGGAAATATCATCTCTGAGGTTTCTTTGGGTAGAAACTCTTATAGCTGTGAAGTGGGACAGCAGAAAAATCATTGAATTTTTCATCAACAGCATACAGGTAATTCACTTCCAGCCCTTCAAGCTGGGCAAGATGCATTATTGGATGTATGGTTGTTTCCAAACCTATACATGTATTTTTTTAATATTCTACTTGTTCCTTCCCTTTGTAAAGTAAGATTTCTTCCAGTAGTCCTACATCAAGGTGACTCTCAAGTGATCCAATAGTATAGACCAATGACCTCCATAATTAAGTCCCAGATGACAATAGGAAGCAAGTGGCCTTGCATCAATACAAAGATTGGCAAGGATATACACAACTCTGACTCAATATTTCCTTGTCAATTACTGTACTGATAGGCTTTACTGCTATTCCATCATCTGGGATAGCAGCAAAGTAGTAGTGTATTGCATTTAGCTGGTTGGTTATATTATTATTATTATTATTATTATTATTATTATTATTATTATTATTATTATTTATTCGACTTGTATGCCGCCCTACACCCTAAGGACTCAGGGCGGCGAACATTAAAACAGGACAAATTTACAATAAAAAGACAATTAAATAAATAAACAAGCTGAATACAATTAAAAAGATTAAGAAGGTTAAAACCCTCAAAACACCACCCCCCAGGTCATTCCAGGCCAGCCTGTTGAAACAACCAAGTCTTCAGGTCTCGGCGGAAGGAGGGGAGGTCAGGGGCCAAACGGAGATCCACGGGGAGCTGATTCCAGAGGGCAGGTGCTCCCACGGAGAAGGCCCTAGCCCTGGGAACCGCCAGCCGACAATGCCTGACTGACGGTATCCCAAGGAGGCCTCTCCTATGAGAGCGAACAGGGCGATCGGAAAGTGATGCTGGCAGGAGGTGTTCCCGCAAGTACCCTGGACCCAAGCCATTTAGGGCTTTATAAGTTGTTACTAACACCTTGAAGGCGACCCAAGAGGCAACCGGCAACCAATGCAAGCCGCGCAGGAGAGGTGTAACATGGGAGTATTGGGATACCCCCATCACATATTTTTTATGTAAAATATTTTCTGCAATTGCACAGTGCTTACTCTGAAATGAAAAATACAGCTGTCCAAAGTTGTATATATATTTGAGTGAAGTGGGGGAGTAAGAATATTTAATACAAGATCTAAAATTACCTACCTGCTGTTTCTCTATAGCAGAAAAGCAAGACTATGGGCAATAATAAGTCCATGCAAAACCTGCTATGATCACAAGTTTCTTTCTTTAACAATGTGGACAGTCTAAAATAATAAATGGGTATGACAAACACAGAGTCAGTATGGTGTAATAATTAAGGCACTGGGCAGGAAATAGGAGATAATGAGGAGTATTCCTGCCTTAGGCATAAAGGTAACTGCCCCCAGTTACCTTTATGCCCAAGGCAGGAATACTCCTCATTGTGGGCTCACCTTAGGCTACTGGGCCAGTCGTTCTCTCTCAGCCCTAGGAAACAGGCAAAGACAAATCACGTCCAAAAAATCTTGCCAAGAAAACTGCAAGGATTAGTCCAGGCGAACACCAGGAGTCAATAATGACTTGAAGGCACAGGAAAAAAGACAAGCATTAATTTGTACATGCAGTTACAATCAGGGATATACAAAGAATTCATTGGTGAGTCTATAATTTATGAATGGCTTTGCTAGAAACTTCCCAGTCTCAAATAATGGGTCCACTCTGAATCCACATTTTGTAGGGAGCTCATCTTGTTGCCAGCCAGAAATCCCTTGAAGATCAATTTGATGTGATTGGGCCATGTGATGTGATGACAACAAGAGTGGATGGATTTGTAGTTTGGGAAATTGTGGGAAGCCCAAGAACTTTTAGATTCAGGATTCCACAGATGTGCCAGGTGCTATTCTAATAAAGGTATTTTTGAGATACGTTTGTCTCTGAGTTATTGATTGGAATGGAGTTTTGCCGGAACGCTGACATTATCCTGAATTTCTAACGAACTCCAGCACCCCAAAAGGGGGCTGTCACAGGTGCTGAGCCCCAGCACTGATTCCAAACATGGAGCAGTGCGAAGACTCAGTGAAGATGGGAGAAGATACAGAAGGGGCTATGGGGCTGGGCACCAGAAGACTGATTGAAGCCCCCAGCCCCACTTCTGAAGAGGTGATGCAGGCATTAGAGGCTGCAGAGGAGAGACGAAGGTTAGGAGCTCAACCCACAGAGACAGACTCATGGAGAAGCTGCCGGAGGGAGCTGAATCCAGGGGTGGGACTGGAGGAGATGCTGCCTGAATGCCTCTCTTTCCCCAGCCCTATGAGGATAGCCTGAGAGACAGAGTGGAGATGTGGGGGAACATTTGAATCAGACACCTCCCAAGACTGCAACCTGTGGCTTCCATCCTGAAACCAGTCGTTGGCAGGAATCCCAGAACAACTCCAACAACTTAAGGTGGAAAGTTATGTCTCACAGCCACAACTTCTCCAGACGAGCTGGATCCTAACGCAGCCCACCTTTACTTTCCCTAATCTGAGAAGTGGAGGAGAAATCACTGTGGCATCAGTTGGAGATGACCTGCAAAGTAGCCCAGCCCAGCAGGCTCAAGTTTCAAGGGAGAGACGGAAGATGCAGCTGACATTGGGTACATTTTACAAACCCCAAGCCCTCCTCCTAAACAACCAGAAAGGAGATTACCCCCTGCAGAGAGTATTCCTCCAGGGTGGGGATTTTATCCTGGTCAAGGGTGGGTCCAATGCCAGTGGATGCCAGTACCCATTGCACCACCTAGTTCGGGAGCGTCCTGGCCCCAAAGAGAATCAGCGATCCCTTCTCAGCAAAGGGATCTGCGCAGGCAGAAGATGGCAGCCACCCCCCTCTTCCCATCGCAGGGAAGAATGCAACAAATGGCCTCTTCGTGGCAAGTGCCAAATAAGCTGCCCTTCGGAGCAATCCTTCAGAGGCCCTTCTTCCAGAGAGCGCCAACACAGCTGGCCCTTGGAGTACCCCTGCAAGGTTCATACATTCCTCGTCAGGCTCCATTCATCCCAGCTCAACCCGCAGTTACTATGGCGATCCCCCCCCAGACAGACCAGATGGCTTTTAAAGCAACATTTGATGGACGACATGAACATTTCGCTTATTTCCTCACTCGGATTTGGTCCCACATAGATCGGTTTGGAGCCCAATATGCAACAGATCGTGACCTGGTCACTGCAATCACAGATGGGATCAATGAGGGGGATGCTTCCGATTGGGTGGCTCAATTGCACTACGAACAAACCCCAGAACTACAGGATGTCGATGCTTTCATTGAACTTCTTAGGTTTAGGTTCAAGAATCCTGACAGAGATGGAGAAAATGAGGACAAATTAATAGAAATGAAACAAGGCAAGCGACCCTCACAAGATTTTGTATGGGACTTTAGAAGGGTCGCAAGCCACCTCATGGACTGGCCTGAAAGAATTCTGTTGCACTATTTAAAGAACACTACTGACCCAGAAGTAAAAAAGGCCTGTAACACTAGAGGAATACCCGAGACGCTGCAGGATTGATATGCAATGTCCCTCAGGCTAGACAGTGAAATCCACCCACAAAAAAAAACCCTTCCTGAAGGCCCTCCTAGGAGAACTGTGGCCAGATGGCCTCTGACCAGACCTGCTGAAGCTGCTTCTACCCGACCCACAAAAACAATAAGGTGCTATCGCTGTGGCCAGAATGGCCATAGGGCAGCCAACTATCTGGTTCCTGCACCTGTTCCACAAGCTCCACAACCAAGGCCAAATACAGCCACCAGGGGTCGAAGAAATCCACAGAAGTCTCCAGACACTAGCCAGTTTGCTAGACACATTGTAGAAGGTCCCCTCCACACAGAAGGGAGCAATGAACTTCTGGCCCCTCCTTCAATAAGATAAAAGCCAGCCGTGAAGCGAACATTCTTTGTAGGAAGCAAAGACGGTTTGAAACTCAGCCTCGTGGACATTACGGTTAGTATTTGAAGACTCTTCTGTTGTAAGCTATTTCTTATATGTTGTTTTTTGGCAGCCTTGCAAAAACTTGGCAAGGCTCTTTCTTGTTGGAGCTAATTAGTTGGGAACAGCCTTTTATCTGTGAAGAAACAGAATTCATAGATGAAACATTAAAAGGTTGTGCTGCTGCCTTTGTCTTGTGTTTGCTCTCTTGAAAACAGGTTTGGGTCAGAACAGACACAGAGCGTAGGTGGGCGGTTTGGGAAAAAGAAGTGTTTGCAGTGCGATGGGCTTTACTATCTTGGAGGCATTTCCTGGAAGGAGTGAAGGAGCCTTTTGATGTGTGACTGATCACAAGAACCTCGAGGCTCTAAAGACACCTTGAAAGCTATCACCTAAACAAGTCTGCTGGGCTCAATACTTCAAGAAGTTCAACTTTAACATGAAATGTATCCCAGGGAGAAAAAACATTCTGGCAGATGCCCTGTCGAGAAAACCCCAATTTGACAGTCACCAAGAGGAGGTAGTGCAAGCTGTGATATCAGAAGCCCAACCTGCAGGACAAGTAATCACCCAAGACCAAGCCAACTGCAGTACCAGACAACTAGAAGACAAACTGACAACAGAGTTGAAAGCAGCCCTGTTGACCAATCCCTGGTTTGTTGAACATCAAACTGATTTGACAATGAACGAAGGATTGGCTTGGAAAGAGACAAAAATTTATGTACCCAATACTCTAAGACGAATGGTACTGAAACGTAGCCATGAGTTGTGGTTGGAGGGACACTTTGGGTTCTTAAAAACCCTGCATTTAGTCAGGAGACAATTCTGGTGGCCCAAAATGAAACCTTATGTCAAAGATATGTGAAAAGCTGCTCAATTTGTGCCATGATAAAACACAGAACTGGAAAAAAACTGGCCTCCTTCAACAAGTAGCTGAACCAACGAAGCTGTGGAAAGAAATCACGATAGACTTTATCGTAGAGTTACCTGATAGTGTAGGAAATACCATGATTTGGACTGCTATTAATTTATTTTCTAAGCAAGCCCACTTTACAGCCTGTAATGGACTACCTTCGGCTAAAAAGCTTGCAAAACTGTTCGTGAAGCATATCTATAGGCTCCACGGAGTACCTCGTAGAGTAATCTCAGACCGAGGTGTACAGTTTACTGCTAAGTTCTGGAGGGAGTTTTTGAAGTCCATTGAGTTGTCCCAAGGACTTTCCTCAGCGTTCCATCCTGCGTGCAACGGGACAGAAGAAAGAGTGAATGCCATGGTGGAACAATACATTAGATTCTATGTAAATTATCAACAGGAGAACTGGGCAGAGCTGTTGCCATTTGCAGAAGTTGCTTACAATAATGCAGTACACAGCAGCACAGGCTTGACTCCGTTCCAAGTCAACATCGGCATGGAATTTGTCCTTATGCCGGAATTACCCAGGAAACCCGCAACATCCATGTCTTTAACAGAGTGGATGGACTCATTAAAGAAAGGTTGGGAGGATACAAAAAAAGCTTTAACTGAAGCTGCTGAGGAATATAAAAAACAAGCAGACAAACATAGATCCCTCTAATCACCATTTAAAGTAGGTGACGAAGTGTTTTTGTCAACTAAATATCTCAAATTGAAACTTCCCAGTAGGAAGTTGGGCCCTAAATTCTTAGGTCCATTCCCTATATCAAAAATAGTCATTCCCGTGACAGTCCAATTAAGTCTCCCTTGGCTGTTGGGGAAAATACACCCAGTATTCCATAGCAGTTTATTGAAACCTGCTGTAGGGTCGAATCTAAGGCCGACACCAGCAGCTCCCCCCAAACCTTTAATCATACAGGATGAGAGGCATTATGAAATAAAGAAAATCTTAGATTCTAGATTACGCCAAGGGAGATTACAATATTTGGTATTATGGAAAGGTTACCCTTTGTCAGATGCTACTTGGGTAAAAAGTTGGGATATACATGCAGATAGATTGGTTAACCAATTCCATGAAGAATTCCCTGACAAACAACAGGGTCCCTTTGGAAGGGGGGAGAGGGGGTTAAGGGCATAGCATTAACCCCTGCTTGTGTTTTGTTTATTATCTCTTTTAGGAGGTGAATTTCTCAAGGGGGGATGCCTGTCAGCTTTGGAAGCCATATTCCATGCTGCCACATAGCCTGAGAAAGTGGAAGGGGGTGATTTCAATTAAGTAGCTCTAAGTAGACAAAATAAAATTCTTCTGTTAGTTCAAGATGATTTAGTAGGGTGCAGGATGAAATAAGAATCTTACTTTTGGACAGATTGTGATTGGGCCATGTGATGTGATGACGACCAAGGGGGAATGGATTTGTAGTTTGGGAAATTGTGGGAAGCCCGAGAACTTTTAGATTCGGGATTCCACAGATGTGCCAGATGCTATTCTAATAAAGGTGCTTTTGAGATATGTTTGTCTCAAGAGTTACTGATTGGAATCTATGTTTGCTGGAATGCTGACAAATTCTGAATTTGGGCATCCCAACTGAAGGCACAAGATTTTGAACAACTGCCTACTGTTTCCCAACTGTCGTCCTCCTTTGCCTGAGAATCCCAGCCAGCATGGCCAAAGCCTCATGGATTTGAATCCAGAATATCTGTTGGGCATCAATTTTTTTCACAGTCATACCATGGTTACTGTATAGGGATTTTCTGGAGAGAGAGCAGTAAGAGTAGTCAAATACATACATACAGATACCCACCCCATATATTACATACACTTGTAACCAGAATGAACATCTGGATCAGATACAAGAGCCTCCAGAAAATTTGGAGAACATGATTACTAATCGTATTACATCTGGGTAGATGATGAAAAGAAAGATCAGCTGAATGGAGGACAAGGTTTCCTGACTTCTGCTGTTGCCCCATTTAGGGCCAGGCTGCAGTGCAAAAGAAAAATGGGTTTGCATTTATCTTTCCATTTCATGCCCAGTCTTTCTAGAGTGTGTAAGGAACCTTTTCAAGTTAAATTTTAAGCTTATTGGTGGAGGAATGAGAGTTAGAAAGACTGATGGGTTTTGCAAAAGGAACAGAGGAATAATAAGGCTGCAGGCAAGAGCTGAACTGCAAGAGCTGAACTGTTTGAACAGGCCGGGCTGGACTGACCTCCAGGTTTTTTTTAAATTATTTAAAATTATTTTAATTTTAATTGGGTTTTAAAGATTGGGCTTGTCAATTTAATTCTTTTTTAAATATTTATTGTCTGTATTATTGTGTTTTAGTTGTGAGCCGCCCCAAGTCCTTGCGGAGAGCGGGCGGCATACAAGTCCAATTATAAAATAAATAACTACCATTTTGAAATCCATGAGGTGTGAGGGGTAGCTGATGCATCTGGGGATTGCTGGTGTGGGAAACTCAGAGGAGAAAATGCCAGCTCCCTCGCCCCCAGCAGTTTCCTGAGGTGACATGACAAATGGGCTGCTGTGAACGAAAGAAGAGGAAGAGGAGAGGTAACAAATCAATGGAAGTTCTGAATGAAACCTGAACATATGGAAACTCTGGGTCTAGCCTGCCAGGAATTGAGTTAAACCTAACTTTCTTGAAGCCGTTTAGATTTCTTAGGGTATGTTAAAAGCGAATACATTTTCTTTCTTTAAAAAAAAATTCTATAGGTTACTCTTTATTAGTGCAATGCCATGAGAAGGAGAATCATCAAATCATTGAATTAGAAGGCATGACTGCACCATCCTCAATAAATGATCATTCAGCCTCTATTTGAAAACCCAGTGAAGGAAACTATTCCATTCACACTGAGGGAAAGCTCTTATTGTCAAGAAGTTTTCATGATGTCTAAGCCTAATCTCTATCTACATCCTTGAAGTTTCATCCCAATAGTAACTTACTATCTGGAGCAAATGAGGACAAGTCCAAACCCTCTACAACATGACAACCCTTCAGGTATTGGAAGACAGCTACCATGTCCCTTCTCAACCTTCTCTTCTGCATGCTAAACATACCTAGTTTTTAAATAGTTCCTCATAGGACTTACTTTGCTCCAGTTCATCATTGTCCTATTTTAAACTGGAAGAAGAAACCCAATTGGCAAAATGTGCAAAATGTGAAAAGCAAGCTGGGAATCTTCCAAAATCTATCCTAACCCTGACCTGCTTGGGCAGGTCCTTCTAAAAGGCATTTTAGAAGACATTTTTGCTGAAAAGAGAAGCATACAACAACAAAGCCCCTCATAAAATGAATTAAATATAAATAAATGAAAGATGTGGGAGTGAAGTATGTTGCGAGTAAAAATTCCCCAAAGCTGAGTTCTGCAAGTGTTCAAGTCATTTACCACTATTATTCATTTCCATATTTAGCGACTGACTTTATTTACCATCTCTTCCATGAAAAATACATATAAATTCAGTAGGCATTTCTGCATCACAAAAATTTAGCCCTTGGGGCTGCAAGGAAGGAATGTTTCCATTTATACTAAATGGGGACCTCAAAAGACAGAAAGGACAGGTGATTTTCAATGCAATCCTTCCAAGGAGCAGCAGTGCTTCAATGGCTTTCTGGACCTGCTGGCATGTACTGGAGTTCTGAATGCTCCGATATATGTTGCAGTTGTGGCCCCAGCTATCTTGAGAAAACAATGCCATGTGCCCTGAGAGTTGGGAAGAGTTGAGTCACAACCTTGAGAAAGGAGGGGAATAGCTCTCTTTCTGGTTTTAGAAAGTTTAACAAAAGGCCTTTCAACGGCGACCGGGAAAGCTCAAACACTCATTTCTTTGTAGGGGAGTCTCAAGAGAACAACATCCAAACATTCCTGCTCAGAATCTCAACAGGGAGACACTTGGGGATGGACAATAGGAAACAAATAGCCCTTCACTGACCCGGAAGCCCACTAGCCTTATTCAGGTGTTCTTTGCGCAAGGGGCAAGTGTGGAGGAAGACTCTGCTGAGAACTTCGCTACAGTATTATGGATGTCACAGGCCTTCTGTCTCTGCTGTCCTCCCATTCAGGGCTATCATATGCAGAAAGTGGCCTTTGGGCAGAGGTGGTATTCAGCAGGTTCTGACCAGTTCTGGAAAACAGGTAGCGGAAATTTTGAGTAGTTTGGAGAACCGGCAAATGACTGGCCCCACCCCCATCTATTCTCTGCCTCCCAAGTCCCAGCTGATCGGCTGGGTCTTCTTTTGTTGCCCTGCACAGGAGAATGGAGTTTGAAAGCAGGTTAGTGGGGTGGGGAGGGAATGGAGATTTTGCAGTTTCCTTCCCCTGCCATGTACACCAAGCCACGCCCATAGAACCAATAGTAAAATTCTTTGAATCCCACCACTGCCTTTGGGCATACTATTTTACATGCATAAAATATGTCAGCTAGTACCACTAAAACAGGACTGTGACTTCTATATTGCAATCCATTAGGCTTGTAAGGCACAAACAACCAGACCTACACATGTAGAGTTTAAATTAGCTATGTTTTATGCCTGTTCCACAGGAATCTCCCCAGACTGGCAGCTTTCACCTGGGAAAAATTAGGTAAGACTCAAAGGATGTGTGTGTATATGTGTCAGATCTTTTTCTCTTGTGTTTACGTAATGAGTCCATACTACTCTACTTGAGGCCTTCTGCTTGGGTTGGTTGCTCTCTAACAAGGTTGCTATCTCCAGAATCTTAGAAGTTAAAGTTTAGAGGATCAGTAGTTCATCTTAAATCAGATTTGAGGCCTTCTAGCTCATTTTGTGCAACACAGACAGGCAACCGATGTGGAATGGTGAAAATGTTGCTCTGTTCCAGAACCAAGTTATTTCATTTACTTTTAATGTGAATTTATTATCTTCAGTTTTGGCTCTCAGGAGTCCATTGTATCAATGTAGGAAAATACTTCAGTGTTGTTGCCTCTAGCTCATGAATCTCCTATGGCATTCATGATGATATGTGTTTTGAGTGTTCCAATCTAATTCCAGTTAAGAACATCAGAATAGGGACCCTGGCAACAAGGTGTGATAACAGCATTATCGTGGAAATTACTTCTTTAAACGTGGAGAGAGATTATTCTGGACATGAGCACTCCAGCATCTTTGCACTACAAATCCTTAAAACAGAGGCATGGGAAGGATTTGGGGCAGTTATCACCCCAAACATCTAGACCACCCCAGTAGCTTACCCTACATTTGAATAGCACCACTTGTTTTCAGGTTGTTGAATTATAACATCACTTTCTTCTTTGTTCTTATAGGAATGAAAGATATATGCACCTACAATATGCTAGTGAAAAAAGCATGGAAAAGGAGGAACAAGGATCATGTTGTATTCCAGCTAATTTGGCTTAGGTAGCTTAAGATTTGGGGTAGATCTTTAGCATTGTAGAATGTTCTGCCAGTATCTCCTATTAGGCAGAACAACTTTGCCAGCAGAAGTGATGATTAAAAGATTGAAGAAGGCTGTCAGAGAATAATGGACTTTGTTCAACATCTAATCTTCCCCTCTTCCTTTTGGCACCTGTGCAGGCATAGAAAGGCAGCCTTTTGCTTAAAGAGGTTGGCCTGCAAAGGCTGAGGCTTATGCTTCTCTTCTGATCCTGAGGAGTGCACTACTTTGGGATTCTTTAGCAGCTCTGCTCTGCTCTGCTTTTCCAACTAGGAATGTGTACTACCCATCTGATACTGGTAGGTAGAAACAATGGGAGTTGCAGTTCACTGTGTCTGCAGGGCTGCAGTTTGCAAAAGGCTGACTAGCAATGCAAAGGGGACCAGAGAGCTGAGAGCTGAAAGGGCCCAGGAGCTGCTCCTCCTCAAAGTTTTATCCTGGATCCTGTTGTGGCAAGTAACATGCAGCTCCATGAATCATGGGAAAGGAGAAGCAACAGAGATTCTCCTTTTCTCCTTGGTGGTGCAGGCTGTTAATAGCCTAGCACTTAGTTCCAGCTGCCTGTAATTATTGCAGGCTCGAATCCCACCAGGCTCAAGGTTGACTCAGCCTTCCATCCTCTTGGGGTAAGTAAATTGAGGACCCAAGATTGTTGGGGGCAATAAGCTGACTTTGTAAAAATGCCGCTTAGTAATAAGCAGGCATATACAGTGGAATGAAGGCTATTGCTGAGCGCATTGGGTTGTATCCCAAAAATTGTAAGCCGCCCTGAGTCTCCGGAGAAGGGCGGGATATAAATATGAATAAAAATAAAAATAAATAAAAATAAAAGATCTGTCATTGTGAAAACATTGTTATGATACCATTTTCCATCTCCAAAAAGACCCTTTCCCTGCACATGTCTGGGCCAGCAAATGTTGGAAGCTCCCAATTGCCCCCTAGCAAGTATGTCCCCTGTGTATATGTGAGTTAGTCAAAAGAGTGCTTACTTGTTGTCTGATAGACCAGTTGTCAAGCATCCAAAATGTGATCACATGACTCTGTGTGTGTGAGGGGAAAGCTGTTAGAATTTTGAATATGGATCATAAGTACCTTTTTTGGGTCATTGGAACTTTGAACAAGCCACTAAGCAAGCAATGTGTAAGTCAAAGACCATCTGTGGTCTTCCAAAATACCGTGTTTCCCCGAAAATAAGACACTGTCTTATATTTTTTTTTGGCTCCCAAAAACACACTAGGTCTTATTTTCGGTAGGTCTTATATATTTTTTAATGAAAAAAAACACTTACCATATTCATGTAGAACAATGTACATTTATTCATGTACGAAACCACGAACAAATCGCATACCGTGTTTCCCCGAAAATAAGACACTGTCTTATATTTTTTTGGCTCCCAAAAACACACTAGGTCTTATTTTCAGGGTAGGTCTTATTTTCGGGGTAGGTCTTATTTTTGGGGTAGGTCTTATTTTTGGGGTAGGTCTTATTTTTGGGGAAACACGGTAGATGTCTGTGCTGTCACTGTAGATATTGAAAGGATCAGATGATTGTTGAGTTCTTGCTCTTCTGATGGGTTTCTTGCTTCCCTTCCTATATCTGTTGGACTTTACTGAGTTATAACTACAGTATATCACAATGGCCCAAGTAGCTGGCTGGGCAGATCAACCAGACTGCTTTGTTTGCCACTTAAGGCAAGATATGAGATCCTTTGTAACTCAAGGATCACCAAAGGTGAATGGCACACTTTTGGTTCCAAAAAGCATACCTGGCAAATTGTGGCATGGATTTTCAATCTATGTTTGTTCAAGCTTGCCTTTTCCTGAAATATATGCATGGGACATGAAAAGATTGGATTCTGTGGTTCCTTATCCTATTTATTTATTATTTATTAAATGTATTTGCCACCCATCTAACCACTCTGGGCAGCTATCTTAATGTTGATGATGTCTATACTTCTTATTTCTATAAACATTCATATTAGGGAGGATTTTCTCTCTCTCACAAATATTAAAGCATATATTGAGTATCTGCTTAACAAGAGAAAAAGCATGATGAGCAACATTTAGCCCCCAAGTAGTTTTTCCATCCACCCACATAATCCTGCTCCATTCCAAGCAGTTCTCTGTTCCTGTTCAAGAGTGTCAGATGACATTAGTCTACTGGCTGCCAATCCCAGTAGAATGTTGTTCGTAAACAAGGGCAGGAAATACTAGTTAAAACTTCTGGCTCTTTTAAAAGAAATGAATATAGCATTACCAAGGCTTTACAAAAATTAAAATTAAAAAAAAATCCCTTTTCATCATAGATTACATTAAAAGATTCTGTCTTCATGAGTTCTGATGGTTGCTTCAAAGAATCAAAGCTAGCTTTGAACTTCTGGTGTGCTTGCATGCATACATATATTTTTCCTTTTAAAAATAGTATTTTACACTCTCACACATACCCACACCTTATTACCTTCTTTTTCCCCCCAGAGAGTTTATTTTTTATGAAAATGGGAAAATGACCTAAAGCAAGCTGTATGCTTATACATTTCTCTTAAAACATAGCAAGATGTGGATAAACAATGCCTATTAGCTCCAGTGTTTAATTGGCAACCAGTTGCAGTGACTAAGGGGGATTTTAATTCTTTGCCTTTGTTATAAATTGTTGATTTTTACTTACATTGGAATGTTGAAAAATGCTAGGTATAAAGATGGGGGAGAAAGGTGTATGCAAGATATTCTTGGATCTCGGCCATGGAAGACACCTGATCTAGTTCATAGTTTAGATAAATATTTGGGAAGCTATTCAGTTTGACTGTCTCCAGTACAGACACTCTATTAAAAACAAAAATATGATTTTTGGCAAGAATACGCTTTGATGTGTATGGAAAAAGAAAAGAAAAAATACCAAGAATAAGACATCTGAAAAAGTGTGGGTGGCATAAACTTCAAAAAATATGCACATTTTCCATGGACAGCTTTATTATATTTATAGTTATTATTGTGTTGTGTCACAAGTTTCAAGTTTTTTTTACCTCATTTGAGCAGATTTGAATATGACTTCAGAGCAAAAATACGTGTTAAGTCTGCACTCTCATGGTAAATCTTTTCTAAACAAAAGAGAAAACTTTGAACTCTGCAGAGACACTGAAAATGGTGGCTTCGCTTGTACTTACATTTTTTGTTCTCAAAAAGCAACAAATGGTTCCTATTGGTTTGTAGTAGAGTTCATTAGCAGTTGAATCTAGAGGTCCAATCTGTGGTATATGGATCAAAGTAATGCTTTGGATTATATACACACTAAGCCCACAATTGTTTACTCATGGTTTGTTGTACAAGTCTCAATGGCTGGACTCACATATAATATACAACAATAAAGTATGGTTTATATAAAGACTGGGCTCACACAATCTATAAGCCAAAATCAGCCAAACATCATTGTGAATGTACCAACCCAAGCACTATGTGCCTAAATCTAATCAGGGATAACAGCTTTGACCATGCTTCCACCACTGCCATTTTTTTCTTCCTTTTTTGCTTCATGGATCACTCACTTTCACTAGCATGGGATGGAGGATGTTACTCTGTATGTGCAGAAGCAAGTGGTTAATCTGTTGCCAACATGGCAGTGAGCATTTACAAAAGTAGCATTATGCTCTTTCTCACACAGACAGGTGGATATATTTCTTTTAGGGTGCTTTCCAGTGGTGGTCCATGTACAGCCCATGGACTGTAGGTTTCCAACACCTGATCTAAGCGATGGCTATTGGGAGACAAAAGGGTGGATGGTTAAGGATTGAACTGTAGTTAGAGGAGATCTACTGAAACTGGTGATACTGGATTTTGTTATGACTAGCTTAGGTCCTATTGATATCAATGGATCTGCACTAAGTACACTGTAATTAAATCTGAATTCAGTGGAATGCTGGATTTGGTCAAATGCTTTGCTTCTTAAAAGTACAGGTAGTCCTCAGATATCATTGAGTTTGGCTCAATGATGGTAGTTACGACCATCATTGAGCCGAACATTTCTGTTCCTGAGACATTTGTTAAGTGAATTTTGCCCTATTTTATGCCTCTTCTTGCCACAGTTGTTAAATGAAACACTGCAGTTGTTAAGTGAACCTGGCTTCCCCACTGACTCTGCTTGTCAGAAGGTCTCCAAAGTTGATCACATGACCCTGGGACACTGCTGCTGTCATAAATATGAGTCAGTTGCCCAGCACTTTTCTCAGTGCTGTTGTAACTTTGAACAGTCACTAAATGAAATGAAGTCACTAAAAGTTGAGGACTTCCCTAAACCCATCCTCAGCATAATAAAAAGAGGAGTTGATTAGGAGTTGATAGAATTCTCCTGCTGCAAAGTTGCTTCTCCCACTGAGAATAGCTGCTAGAACTTCTTCGGAGCATGATATGCTTGTCAAAGTGCTATATCAAGTTAGGAAGAGGAATCCCGGGATTATGAAAAGGAAGATTTTAAAAAATGGCTCTGCATTCTCTGGATGGAAATCTTACCTCCTATATTAGTGCTCCCCTACTGTGAAATTAAGTCCTTTTTTCTGAAGATAGAATTCTTTATTGGCCAAGTGTGATTGGACACACAAGGAATTTGTCTTGGTGCAAATGCTCTCAGTATACATAAAAGAAAAGATACATTCGTCAAGAGTCAAGAATCATAAGGTACAACACTTAATAATAGTCATAGGGTACAATAAGCAATCAAATCATACTACGAAACATTGTAAGGATACAAGTGACAAAGTTACAGCCATGAAGTCACAAATGGGAGGGGATGGTTGATGAGGAGTGATGAGAAGGTTAATAGTAATAGTAGTGCAGACTTTGTAAATAGTTGGACAGTGTTGAGGGAATTATTTGTTTAGCAGAGTGATGGCATTTGGGAAAAAACTGTCCTTGTGTCTAGTTGTTCTGGTGTACAGTGCTCTATAGTGTTGTTTTGAGGGAAGGAGTTGAAACAGTTTATGTCCGGGATGTGAGGGGTCTGTAAATATTTTCACAGCCCTCTTTTTGACTTGTGCAGTATACAGGTCCTCGATTGAAGGCAGGTTGGTAGTAATTGTTTTTTCTGCAGTCCTAATTACTCCCTGAAGTCTGTGTCTGTCCTGTTGTGTTGCAGAACCAAACCAGACAGTTATAGAGGTGCAGATGATAGACTCAATAATTCTTCTGTAGAACTGTATCAGCAGCTCCTTGGACAGTTTGAGCTTTCTGAGTTGGCACAGAAAGAACTTTCTTTGTTGTGCTTTTTTGATGACGTTTTTGATGTTAGGTGTCCATTTTAGATGTGATATAATAGAACCTAGAAATTTGAAGGTCTCTACTGTTGATACTGTATTGTCTAGTATATTGTCTAGTATTGTAAGAGGTGGTAGTATGGGAGGGTTTCTTCTAAAGTCTACCACCATTTCTACGGTTTTGAGTGTGTTCAGTTCCACATTGTTCCAGTTACACCACGAGGCAAGTTGTACAACCTCCTGTCTGTATGCGGATTCGTCTGAGTGAGACCAATCACTGTTGTGTCATCTGCAAACTTCAGTATTTTAACAGATGGATTGTTTGAGATGCAGTCATTGGTATATAGGGAGAAGAGAAGTGGAGAAAGCACACAGCCTTGGGGGGCCCTGTGCTGATTGTACAGGTATCTGATGTGATTCTGCCTAGCTTCACCTGCTGCTTCCTGTCTGTTAGGAAGCTTATGATCCACTTACAAGTGTGTTCAGGTACCACTAGCTGGTTTAATTTAGTTAGAAGAATATCTGGAATGATGGTATTGAACACTGAACTAAAGTCTACAAAGAAGACCCTTGCATAGGTATTTGGAGATTCAAGGTGTTGTAGGATGTAGTGCAGAGCCATATTAACAGCATCATCTGTTGATTTATTTGCTTGGTATGCAAACTGCATGGGATCTAACAGCGGATCCATGATAGTTTTCAGGTGGGACAGCACTAGCCTTTCAAAGATTTTCATAACTACTACTGGTCTGTAGTCATTCAGTTCCTTGATGGAAGGCTTCTTTGGCACTGGGATGATAGTAGAGGTTTGAAGCAAGAAGGAACATAGCACATCTCTAGTGATTTATTGAAGATTTGGGTGAAGATGGGGGCCATTTGGTCAGCACAGACTTTTAAGCAAGAAGGAGTTACCTTGTCTGGCCCTGGTGCTTTTCCTGGCTTCTGCCTGGGAAATTGATCTTTCACTTCTTTCCCTGTGATCACCAGAGATTGTGAACTCAATGGATTGGGGTCGGTTGTAGGAGGCTTGGCTGTTGGTGTGTTTGAGATGGGGGTTATTATTATTATTATTTTATTAGACTTGTATGCTGCCCTTCTCCGGAGGGACTCAGGGCTGCGAACATATAAAAAGACCCATATATACAATAAAGATATTAAACAAGACAAGTCTAAATTACAAAGCTGCGTTAAAAACAATTAAAATTACAATTATAACAATAATATTATAGAGGTTATAGAGATAGGTGGCTGTAGTTTCCTTTCAAACCTGCAGTAAAACACATTCAGATCATCTGCCAGTTGTCCTTCAGCATGGGAAGGAGGTTTGCTGTAACCAGTGATATTTTTAAGAGTTTTCCACATGTTTGCTGGTTCATTTGTTGAGAACTGATTCCTTAACTTTTCAGAGTAGCTTCTTTTTGGTGCTCTGATCTCTCTTGTTTATATGTTTCTGGCCTGATCCTCTAATGCTGTTCCTTCTCTTCCCCACCCTCTTATTCAATGTTCTTCCACCTTTACAGACCCTTTGGAAACCATCCCCCCACCCTCATTTGTATCTCTAAGAACACCCTCACCCAACTGTGGTTTCTTAAGCAGATTCTGTTGCTTGGTAAACAGGCTCCTCTCTTGCTGGGAATGATTCACAACCTTGTCTGAAGGGAAACCTTGTGGGTATGAGTTCCACCCACAGCACCACATTGTTAGGATGATGCCATCATCTACACTCTGCATTCCTTCCAATAAGAGCCATATAAATCATATAAGAGATATTTGGGTGGGGGGAAGAGTGTGTGTGCGTCAGTCTCAAAAAGTTGTTTGCTAGGTGTGGGTGCTTCAGGCATTCTGAGGGACAAAACACCGTGAAGGTGTCTTACACATGCCTTTTATTAACATTTGTTAGTTGAAAAAAGTGCTTTCTGATTTATTATAAAAGGCTGACATATTTATGATTGCACCAGTCTTCATGGACCTGAGTCCATTTTACCTAATGCAAGCTTATGTTATGGTACATTTGTGAAATGCTCCAACAATCCCACTTTATTTGCCAAACATGGTATCATGCTATATGGCCATAATAGTAACATGTCACTGTCTCCATAATGTGCCTTTTAATGGATTCCCTGTATATAAAAACTCAGGATATCTGCAGAAGATCTCTTTCAGGCCAACCCTTCTCACAGAGTTGTTATGGGAAAATAAAAAGTGGAAGAAATATTATGTATGTTTGCTGCCTTGTGTTACTAATAAAGTAATAAAGGTGGGATAAAATCCAAGAAATAAAGATAAGTAATATTATATCTAAATTGTTTTTGTTAGTTTTGTGTCTTCAAGTCAGCCTTGACTCCTGGGACATTTTTCCCAAGGAGAAAACCATACCTCCCAACACAGGGAGTATATAAACAGGGAGAAAACCACACATTCACAAGCACTGATATTACCTTGTCAGGTAATGAACCGTTTGCAAACAACCAACCAAGATAGTACCAAGGACTCCATAGTTCAACCCTGAGCTACATATATTTTTTCTATCGGGACAAAGAATGAATAACCATGAAGAGGATAGAAAGCCCATCTATCATCCAGTTGTGAAGTTTCTAGGATCGATTACAAGTGCAGTTGTTTTATTGTGTGATAGAAAATCGCAATAACTGAGGAAACCATGCTGTGTATTTCATGCATACATGGAATGGCAGAGGGGCCTCTGCAGGGGCAAAATCAAGTCTTATTTTCTGCTATCCTCAACTGTAAGCTGAAACAGGACCTCTCTGAAAAAAAAACAGACCATCTAAAAGGCAAGCACTCATGTCTTCTTTATAATGGAAAATAAGTTTCCACACATCCTTAAACTTCCTTAAAGAAAAGAGAACAAAGCATGGAAGAAGTGATGAAAGATAGATAGCAAAGAGCTGAGGCTTCCTTCTTCAGTTGAGCAACTTCTCTGAAAGTTGCCTAGAAAGGGGAGGAGACTTTTATCTGTGCTGTAAGTTCATTAATGGTATTAGGAAGGCCAACTAACCAATGTCTACATATTTGGGTCTTCCCAAATCCTGAATATACACTTCCTCTCTCATCCTGGTCGCCTTGGGAGATGTATAAAGTCCTAACTTCCAACACTGAAGTCTTCTGTCTGTCTGCTATCATGTGGCCTGGCCTGTTTTGAGGAGGATGGGCTCAGATAGGATATCTTGTGTTTGAGATCAGAAATGCTATGAATAGTGGCTACTAATCACAATGGCTCTACATTATCCCTAATGTGAGAGGGTGGAATGCTTTTGACTATCAGTTGCTGGGTACAAACCACAAATAAGGCTTTTATGCTCCTTACTAGCCTGTGGGCTTCTGAGAGGCATTAAATTGGCTGCTTTGGGAACAGGAGACTGGTTAAGATAGGACTTTGGACTTTTCTTAGATAGGACAGCAAAGATACTAAATAAATACCAGAAGAGCCACTAGAAATCCAGAAACATTAGCTCTGAAGACAATCCTTATCGATTTCATAAGAGTTATTTCTACTTTGCAGTAACAACTATTGCCTAAGACAAATATATTGTAATCTAGCTGTTTAGGACCTGGAATCTTCCAGGTGTGTTCAATTCCCATAACCTCATGCCACTGGACAAGCTGCCTAACATACCAGATCACAGCAGGAGGCCATCTTGGAAATCGGTTGGAATCCCTTCAAGTAAATACTTGCAGTCAAGTCTGAACATGCTGCGTTGCACTGCCCAGTCTTAGACATATTCATTTAAAAGACCCATTCAGTCCTAAAATATTTATTTAAAATAAATATGCCTAGGAACAGCAACAAACACTTTTTTTTTCTTCAGTGCGATAAAGTTTTAACACTTTTAATGAAGTGCAGGGGAAAGTATCAAATTAAAATACAACTTTTCACAAATTATATTAAAAATCCATTTATTTTTGTATCTTGTACATATACAAGAAATGCGTCTTACAGAGAAATTTTGAAAACAAAAAAGTTAAGTAAAAACATAAATACATATATATTTTCTTACGAAATGTCAGATTTACAAAATGTACATTATGCATTTTAGCTTGTCTTATGCTCATTTTAAAAATTCCCAAAGAAACCAAAATATCAGAACCAGGAAAATCAGGTATTACAAATGAATCAGTGGAACATTTTTCTTGCTGTTTATTCCCCAGTACTATACCAGACATTCTTTTCTCCCTTCCTTTTCAATTCTATGTTTTTTAATAGTGGTAATATTTTGTAAAGGTATCCATTCATTAAAAAAGATATTGGTGTATTCTGGAGAAGGAAGGGGAAATCCAAGTATGGCTTAAAAGCCTCCAGTTCTCCAATTAATCTATTGGATAAAATTAAATAGAACCCCCTTATGTTTCCAGAAATCTAGCTAGTGAAATGTAGCATTTCAGAAAGGCTTCTGAAATCAATTTATTTCCAACCGTGGACTCTTCGATGAAATGATACATATAATGATATAAAACTTTAACTTCAGACATATTTAATAGGCTGATCATTCATGAAAGGAATGCAAGGAATCTTGAACGAAAACACACAGTTTATGAACAAGACACATCAATTCCAGCATTTCCTTAAGCTGAAAAAACCTATCCTTATCAGGAAGCAGATTCTACTGAATTCCACAGGACCTTTTCTAGATAGAAGTTCCTAAGACTGTGTAGCACTTTCAACAGAGTGATTGTGTGCCACCAGGGGCCTAAACAGTCGAGTCTAAATCCTTGAATCTAAACTGGATGCAGGATAGAATGGGGTCTTTCCCAGGTACATCAACATAGGAGTTCTGCCTTAGTCAAGGCAATCTTTTGTTGTAGAATTAAGGCTGTATTCCTAAATGCCCCCACTAATGAATAAACTCCCTGAAGTAGTAGTACTTCAGGTCCATGTAAACATCTGCAAGAAACTGATTCCCAATGAAGGCCACAATTAAGAATCTATTGGTTTCAAGGGAATCTAAGAGCATATTGAGGGGAGCACTGAAGTGCCTCCCTGATTCGACCAGGATGGCAAAATATATTTTCCTCCTCTTTCTCAGATTCTAGGTTTTCCCTCAGCCCCATTTATAAATCAAAGAGCGATACATACACATGATCAGCCAGGGAAACCTTGTGAATATAAAACCTTATAGAGGCTTTAAAAAGCTTGTTTGATTATTGGCTGTTTTGTTGTTCTGAATAAAAGGGGGGGGAGAGAGAACCTCAGCTTTTCTCCAGTTACACAGGGTTTCCTGAAAACCCTTTCCCTTGTGTTCATAAAAAGAAAATAAAGAGCTGCATTACTCACAGCTCTAGCTGTACCTCAACAAATTCTTTGTTAGTTTCACCATAAAAACCAAACCCCTGCTTATGCTTTGCTGCAAAGAAACCCACTTTTGTTTCTCTTTTGTCTCCTCTAACAAAAGACAAGAGAGTTAAAGCCATTCTATCAAAAATCAACATGTCATTTCTTTTTCAGACCCTTTCCTTTCCTCCCCCTCCCCTTGCTCCTCCCTAAAATCTCAGCAAGACTCTTTTGCCAAAGCCCAAATCAGCCAGGAAGAAAACTTTGAAAACTGGAATGCAGAATTTTCCTTACAGCCTGGCCAAGCCCATGCGCTGCAGATTCAGAAGTTAAGCTCAACTAAGTGTGAGGTAACTTGCTCCCGAGGCAAGTTTGCATAGCTGGAAACCATTATGCCTTTACCTGGGAGTCAGTCCCATTGAATCCGGTGGAGTTTAAACTTCCAAGTAAGTTTGCAGTGGACTGCACTGCTGCAATATGGAGGAACCCCTATTAAGACTTATTTGGCAATTTCCTTTTTTAAAAGGAGTGAACATGAACACGTGTGTGTGCGCACACACGCATGCACACACCAACACACACTTTCTCCCTTCTCAGAGCTTCCTGGGTAACTTTAGAAAGACTGTAAATTAAGATGCTGATTTGGGGGAGGGGTCTGATTTGGCACCCTATCACAAGGTAAAAAAGACAGCTTGCTTTTCTCTTTTTGTCCCAAACTTCCATTCTTGGCACTATGCCACGTACTCTAAACAGATACCACAGAACCATTTAGAAAGTGAGAAGGCCATGATGAGGAAATAAGCAAATTCTCAGAGGATAAGATATTTACTGCCCTGAAGCACAGTCTAGAGATGGAGGGTCTCTTGGCGAGAACCAAAGGTAGTCCGAAGGAATAATGGTCCAAGCCCTTGTTCCTTGCAATACAAGGGGAGAAGAAGGCAAGGGACCCTCATACAGCAGTCTCTCCTTTGCTTCCTGTGCTGAGTCTGTGGTAAAAGCGCCTCCAAGATTGGAGAGTTTTGCCAGTCCAAATCCAGAAGCCAGTTGTGATACCCACAATCATGGTCATGAGATACTTGATCAAAAAGACAGTGAAGTCAGGGCTCATTGGGGCAACATTGGTGGGGCAAGCAATGGCATAGCTTTTGCAGTTCTGCAGGAGCCAGGTTTTCTCCCATGTGTCCCGGAAGGCCTGCTCATAGAAGTAGCAAGCCAACACAATAGTGGCAGGCACTGTGTAGAGGACACTAAAAATGCCAATCCTCACCATGAGCTTCTCCAACTTTTCGGTTTTGGTGCCATCATGTTTCATGATGGTCCGTATACGGAAGAGGGACACAAAGCCAGCCAGCAGGAAGGAGGTGCCAATGAAGAGATAGACAAAGAGTGGGGCCAAGACAAAGCCCCGCAATGCGTCTACACTATAGATGCCCACATAACAGACTCCACTGAGCACGTCCCCATCCACCTGTCCCATGGCTAAGATGGTGATGGTCTTGATGGCAGGCACAGCCCAGGCAGCCAGGTGAAAGTATTGGGAATTGGCCTCAATGGCCTCATGGCCCCACTTCATGCCAGCAGCAAGGAACCAGGTGAGGGAGAGGATCACCCACCAGATGGAACTGGCCATGCCAAAGAAGTAGAGGATCATGAAAAGGATGGTGCACCCTTCTTTCTTGGTGCCCTGCACCACAGTGCGGTAGCCATCTTCTGAGAAACCTTCCACACACACCACTTTGTCTTCCAGCAGGAAGCCAGCCACATAGGCCACTGCCACCATGAAATAACAGCCAGAGAGGAAGATGATGGGTCGCTCAGGGTAGCTGAAGCGTCTCATGTCCACCAGGTAGGTCAGAACAGTGAAGAGGGTGGAGGCACAACATAGGATTGACCAGATGCCTACCAGTAGACGGGCAAAGCGAACCTCAGCCTCCTTGAAGTACATCAGCCCATTGGGGAGTTCTGGTTCACAAGGGGCACCACAGTCCCTCTCACCCAAAAAGCGGTAGCCCAGGTATGGGGGTACTTTAAGCTGCCGTGGGCAGGAGAAGCCAGAATTGGTGGGGCGCAGGGGGTGAGATGTGGGATGGGGCAGATACGGGGTGGGATACACGGTGGCACTTTCGGGGGCCCCTCCTCCCGCTCCCGAAGTGTCCGAAGTATTCTGCCCCACGCAGATCTCACCTGCGCCGTGCATGGGGAAGTTTTCGCAGCGGAGCCGCTCGGGCCACTGGAAGCCAAACTTGTTCATCAGGGCCTCGCAGCCCTGGCGAGCCCGCTCGCACAGGGATCGGCAGGGCGGGATGGCCTGTTCCAAGACGGTGCAGACGGGCGCGTACATGGAGCAAAGGAAGAAGCGCAGCTCCGGCGAGCACTGCACTTTCACCAGCGGGTAGAACTGATGGACTTCCAACCCGGCGTCTTCTTGGTTGGTGTGCCCCAGGAGGTTGGGCAGGATGGTCTGGTTATAGGCGATGTCCGTGCAGAGAGGAATCGAAATGGGCTGACAGAAGCCGTGGTCCGGGACAGAAATCCCTTTCTCCCCATGGTAAGATTGGGCGCCAGAGCCCCAGGGAATCCCGCATAGGACGCCCAGGAAGACCACCAGGCCCGAGGAAGCAGGGGCCGTCCTCGTTGCTCTCGGTCCTCGATCCATGATCCGAGGCAGCGGCAAGGAAAAGAACGAGCGCGGCCGGCTGGCAGCAAGCGGCGGGAAGCGGGTCTTCACAGCCCACAGGCACTTGAGTCTCAAAGCATCGGCGGCGCCCAGCCCAGACCCCCGAGAGGGCCAGCGGCCAAAAGACTCACGCGGCAGCGGCGGCAGAAGGCTGGCTTGGCTCTTCCAGCAGTCTGCTCTCGGGTGGAGGAGGTGAAAGAGGCGGATCGCTCGCCAAACCGGCTCTCTAGTTAATCGCTCGCCAAGGGCTGGATGGTAATTCTTTGCTAGGGTTGCAAGGCGAAACGCTACTCCGGTGTATTCTCTTCCACCGAAGACAGAGAGAGCTTGACGGCGCCTAACGACGTCGTGTTCTTTCTTCGGTCGGCCGCGAAGCAATCTTGGGACGGAGGAGGGGTGGGTGGGAGGATCGTTCACAAGTTCGACCCCAGTAACTGGCTTCACTTCCCAGCTGGCTGTTCAACCCCTCAAAAGTTCGGGAATTCAAGAATTTGGCTTACTGTTACTTCTTCGTTTCAGGCGTGCTTTAATCGACGAGTTAGGTGTGGGGTCTTTTGGGGGGGAGGTAAAAAAAATCCAATCACTCAATTATCTCCTTTACCAGCAATGGGGCTAATCCTTTAAAAAGAAACATGGGTAGTCCAATATCCCGTCGGCGCCCTTACGCATGGAAGATGAAATCTATCTCTCCAGCAGCAACAGGAGAGACTAGCTGCCGTTGGAACAAGCAACATCCACCCTAAAAGCAAAAAAAAACAAAAAACAAAACGGGAAAAAAGACGTCCCTGCACTTCGAATATATTTATATATGTGGGTGTGTAAATCTGTATTCCATGGAACTCCACCCCTTCGCCCCATTCATAACCGAAGTGGGCGGGCCATAGAACTCAAGCTTTTACCAATGGAATATTCTGTTGCTTCCGTACCTCGGTTGAGGGTTGGACAGAAAGATAAAAGCCTATAAAGGGAAGGAACGGGGACGGATTCTGAAATGGTGGATTCTTCTGCAAAAAAAGTTGAAAGAAAGTTTCAGACTCTTGAATGGAAGAGAGGGATACGCGCGGATAGTGGACACAAAGAACGGTGTTAATCTGGTAGGCAAAAATCAGAAGGAATCTGGGTTTTTAAAAAGAAGACGCCGAAAGAGTGAGAACGAGAGAAACCAGGACATATCTGAATGCCTGGATCTCATACAGCTGTGCTCGAAATTAACTTTTTTCTTTTTATAAAAGGATTTTTCGCATATACAACAACTACGGCCCTCCTAAAATAACTTTTTGAAAGCCCGAAATTCACATGCATGATGGCCTGAAAGAAAATATCTTTATTCTCTGAATTTTATAGAGTTTTTCTACCTCAACTAATTGAATAATAAGACTCCCCTCCATCATAAATACTTAAGAGCCGGCATTCAAAATAATAGCAAGTACTTTGAAAATGTGAAAACAGTAATTGGGGTTGTGGAAGATAAACCTGAAACCACTTAGGTTACAAAAGAAATAGACTTGAGGCTTTTAAAATGTTTTCTATACTACTTAGTCCAGTGCTTTAAATCCACAGTTGCTTACTTTTGAGAATATATCCTTTTTTAAATGGTGCAAAACTCATAAGATTGAGTACATGTTTCATCATGAAAACCTCATCCCCCAGTTATGTGTACAAGAATTTGATTAAATACCTTCCATACAACAGGAAATATTTAAATCCAAATTTACAAACCAAACTGGTTTATGCTTGGTCTCAATTTCTTTAGCAGGACACCAAAAATTTAAGGAAATGGTTGGAGGAATGCAGCTTGAATTAGAAGCATTTGTTAAAATGCATTTAAACATCTATTAAAATGCATTTATGTTGAATTTTTCCTTTGCTTATAGTAAAGATTATTGAATACTTTTGTTTGTCATAATTTAAACCTGCTGGGGATCTGGAGGTGAAAATTACCTGAAAGATAGATTTGATTAAGAATTACCTTCATGAAGCTTGGTCAAATATGCAGTGTAAATGTGAGCAAATTTCCTCATGAACATATCCCAGAGATTAATCTCCTGGCACAAGGATTTGGGTTTGCAGCTTTAGCTTCCCAATCACATGCATGGTTTAGAATAGAATAAAGAGGTAACAGAGTTGGAAGAGATCTTGGAAATCTTGAAGTCCAACCTTCTGCTCAAGCAGATAACCCTGTACCAGGAGTATCAAACTCAAGGCATATCTAGCTTATGATGGGCTTAAATGTTTATCAGTTGATATTTGGAATCTCCATAGAGTCTTTTGGTTCTCAACTACTTTTTCATTGTTGTGATTCTGACATTTTCTTGTTGCCAATAACTAGTGCTTTTTAAAAAATTCCAGGGAATCACTTTATTTATCAAAAATTCTGTATGCACACTTCTTACAATCACATACAATCTGTTCTTTTCATTAAAGTCTTCATCTATTGTTGTACTCATTAAATAACTCCTCCTCCCTCTCCCCCTCCCCCTCCATGTTGCATAGCACCTATGAAAGATATTCTCACTTAAAAGTAATAAAAACTTCTACAAAGAATTGCAGTCTTACACCTACACAATTCTATTTTTCGCATGTAATTAGCTGTCATGTTGCAATATATTTTTAATGGCAGGATTTGACATGCTTTTAGTTTGATTCTGGAAAGAAAGCAGTCTTGTCTTTTATTTGTAATTGCAAAATGCTAAAGCTTTGTGGTTAAAAACATTTTGTAACCACATACAGCTTAGTCATATAAAACTTTTTTAGAAGGGTTACACTAGTAACATATCAATAGTGAGGTCTGCAGGAGGAACCATTGTGTTTAACATTACTAAATCCGTGGTGGTATTTGTTTTAGCTTAAATAGGATTAAGAGTGTTTGTCATCCATATTCAATTGTCTATATAGAATGCCTATCTTTATCACAGATTTATATTTTGCAATGTATATTTTACATTGGCTTCCAGTTGCCCTCCGGGTGAGATTCAAGGTTTTGGTATTAACATTCAAAGTCCAGCATGGCATGGGTCCAGGTTATTTACGAGAACGACTCCTCCCAACATCAAATACTAGCCGCCCTGTACGGGCGCACAGACGGGGTCTCCTTGGGGTGCCGTCTGCAACTCAATGTTGCTTGGCGGCGACTCGGGGGAGGGCCTACTCTGTGGCGGCTCCCACTCTGTGGAATCTTCTTCCGCTGGAGCTCCGCCTGGCCCCCGATCTTCGCACCTTCTGCCACGATTTGAAGACCTGGCTCTTTTTACAATCCAGGCTGTGCTGATTCTCTGGGGGTCAGTTTTATTTTAACTATGGGGTTTTAACTTTAATTCGGCTTTAATCTGTTTAATATGCTTTTAACTAATTTATTTATTGTTGTATTTTTTAGCTGTGAGCCACCCCGAGTCCTTTTTAGAGAGGGGGCGGCATATAAGTCAAATAAATAAATAAATAAATAAATAAATAAATAAATAATATTTCTCCTAAAATATTTAAGTACTTTTGGAAGAATTATCCTTCTGGGTTCAGTTCCAAGTGGGGAAGAAAGACACTGGAAACATGGTGACTGCTTGGAAAGATGGTTTAATGGTGGACAGGATCACATGGCTTGGAGCTCCTAGGTGAAAAGGGCGATCACATGCTTCAAGATGCTGGGTGAAGGAAAAGGAAAAAAGGCTGATGCTGAAGGGAAAGGGTTTATAACGTCTGCTGGGATTTGAATTTGTGCTTGTATTCTGATTGGTTGTCAGACTCCCATGGGGCCATGCAGGAGCAACTCTGTAGGCTGTCCTGAGTCCCACGCTTGGTTGAGCCTTGCTGGATGATGATGTAATGAAAGGGCTATTATAGGTCTACCCGGAGATCTTTGTTATGTAAAATAGACTGGCCTAGGCCAGAGTAATAGTTCATTAGCAATTGTGGGGGTGAGCTTTTGCTTCTGAGGTGAGTTTCTGCTTCTGAGTTTCTACTCTTCTTAGGGGAAATATTCTGCCTTTTTAATATTTCCTAGGATATTTCATTTTTCTAGGAGAGGGGGTGGGTGCTAACTTCCTACAGTACTTCTAATATTTAATTTTTGCTTTTAAAGGAACCCTAGATCTCTTTTGTTTTCTTAGAAGTTCAATAATACTACAATCATATAAAGTTTTCATTTAGTTCATTAATTGTTAGAAAATATCTGGTTTGATTTGAATATCCTGCACAAGAATAGCCATGTTAATCTGTTGCAGCAAAACCAGCAGAACCTGAAAGACTAAATTAATTACAGCATATGCTTTTGTTGATTAGCCTCTAATGAAGTGGACTGTAATCCATGACAGATTAGGTCATAAAAATAATTGGCAGTCTTTAGGGTGCCACGGAACTGTGTTTTGGAACATTCTGCTTATTTTAATTAGGTGCACTCCAATAAATGCTCATTAAATTCACATGCCATTTACACTCTGTATTTATTTATCATATCTATATCCCATTTTTCTCCAGAAATTTAAGGTGGTTTATATGGGAATCTTCAATTTATTCCCCTAGCAGTAACTAGGTGAAGTAGATTGGGCTGAGACTAGAATAGAATAGAATAGAATAGAATAGAATAGAATAGAATAGAATAACAGAGTTGGAAGGGATCTTGGAGGTCTTCTAGTCCAACCCCCTGCTTAAGCAGGAAACTCTACACACCACCACAACAGATGACCCAGTGAATTTTTAAGACCAAAGGTTGATTTGAGTCTGATCTCACAGGCGAAGTCAGCAGTCCTATTACTCTTTCATCAGCTGAGGGAATGTTCTCCTCCAGAAGATGTGTGTGGTCTGCACTCTCCTAGTATTTAAGGGACAAAAATAATAAAGTCACATCACTTTTGCCACTCCTTTAAATTAGACCCAATCTTAAATGATACTGGTTTTAATTCTGATATATGTTGGGTTAATTTGACTAACTTATTTTAATTACTGGATTTATTGTTTTAAATACCTTGAGTGTTTATATAAGTATCAAATTGGGGGCTATATTTAATAATAAAATAAAAATGAAATTATATATTAAATGTACTGTGTAATTTATTGTGTATTCCTTTTGTATACCACTTGGATTGCATAAAATACTTTAAACCAATCAATAGAACCAGTAATATTTTACAACTCTGTAAAGTGATTGAAGTAAAAACCTCATGTGAATATGTGAAGCTGAGATAACACTGACTTGATGACAGTTACCTGGTAAGACCATGGCTACAGTGAGATTTGAATTTAAAACTTCTTATATTCAACCCATCTATTGTGGAATTTGAAAAAAAAATGTTTCAGATTTCTTAATTTGTTGCATTTGTAAAATTATAGTTTCTGTATAAAATAAATAAATAATTTCTAAATACAATGCATATTTAGAACATTTATATATGACATAATCAATGATAAAAAATATCAGGATGCTATAAAGCAGTTTCATTAGGGAAATTCTTCAGTTGTTTTTATTACTAGAATTTAAGAAATACTAATCCTTATTGCAATTAGGAACTTTGGAAGACCAATTTAAATTCAGAACTGGAGAATGAAAACCTTAAAAGAAGGATTTACAGCTTTATTTTTTTAAGAGTGTAAAAGTTTTTTCCCCAAACTGGTATTTGCAATAACTGGCGGGGAACATTGTTGTGTAGTCTGGTAGGTAGTCTGACACATTGGATGGGCATCAAATCTCTTACAATTCATTTTTTTTTTCTATTTGTTAATATTGGACTTCACTTTTGGTATCACCTCCTCCCATTTTGTTTCTGTTGCCTTCTACAGCCTGAACATCTACATCCTTTCTGTCATTTTTTTGGCCAGCTGCTTTTACTTTTTTTCTTCAGTAATTTCTTCTTTCTATCACCCCACCCCACCCCACCCTAAATGCTGGGAATATTTCAAATGTGCTCCTGCATACCTGCATACCTGTGCAGCAGCATGCACAAATGTTATTTTTCTTCAACAGCATAGCTCTTCAGCTGCACCAAGTTGCTCTTTTAATTTAATTTAAATTTGGTAATAGAATGATATGAGAGCCAGTTTGGTGTAGTAGCTAAGGCACTAGAAACCAGAAGACTGAGTTCTGCCTTAGGCATGAAGCCAGCTGGGCACCCTTGTGCCATACTCTCTCTCTCAGCCCAAGTAAGAAGACAAGGGCAAAGCTTTTTTGAAAAACCTTGCCTGGAAAAAGCAGAAACTAGTCCAAGGCAGTCACCAAAAGTCAGCAATGATTTGAAAGCACCAGAATAATAAATAAAAAAGTTATATAGGCCCTAGTAGGAGGTACATGGTAGAAGCAGTATGTGAGGAAAATAGATCATTGCATTTAAAATTGCCTTTTTTGTTGTTTTAAACTGGACCATTTAAAATTTCATTGGATACAGCATTCTGATTTTACAAGATCGTTAGATGAAATCCACTTTTACCAAAAATGGAATAGTGAGTTGGCCGATACTAGGATTGAATGAAAGATCTGAACCATTCCCTGAGTTCTTAGCTTAACTTAACTTGGGTTGTGAACACAAAATACGTCCACTATGTTGAACAATATGAAAAAAAAGATAAGACATACTTCTAAAAATATTTAAATAGGTTTTTTTAGCATTCCACAATCCTGAATGGCACTAAACATGTATTAGGCTTTGATCTTGTAAAGTGGAATACTGTTATCTCCTGTATGTAAACTTTAAAATTATAGATTTCTGTATATGTAGTTCTTAATCCTATTTAAATCAAGTATCTTTCATTAGGGGAAGAAAGCTATGATCCAACAGAAACTCTGCAGACCCTGAGGTGATGCTTTTGGATTATCTTCCTCAGGATTTCCAGTCATGAGTGGTTTTTAAAATTACAAAGATTTTTTTATTTCCATGTTTCTCTTCCATACAAAGTCTTGCAGACAATTGCTGCATTCAGTATTAATCAGTCTTTATTAGTGGTACTTAAGCTGGAAACCTTTCTCCCTCCCCAGATTTATCTGAAATGCCCCTGCAATTGGTTTACGTTTAGCTAAACCTCACTTTGATATCCTGACCAATATTTCATAGAGTCACGTCCTTCATGCAAGGTGACATAAAAAAGTCAAAGCAAATATTTATGACTCTCTTGATACCCTCTAGGTTGCTGGAAACGTGTCAGCTTTGGTTCCCATATCAGGGCCCAAGAACACATGGGTGAAATGTTTGAGATCACACCCTTATTGTCCTTTGAGGAAGGAGTAAACATTCTTCATTGTCTGAATGCTAAGGCAAATGGGTGCAGGGCAACTTCATAGGCAGAAAAGAGATAAGCTCCCCTTGCTCTCTCCAAAGGGCAGGCAGGATAAACAAAAGGAAAGCCACCCTGCTTTGAGGGATTCACTGTCACACAGGGAGAGAGTTCAATGGAAACAGGCTCCATAAGCAACAGGACAATCAGAATCCATAAGAATGATCCCTCAGTTGTCCGGAAGACAGATGGTAACACCTCCTTTCCAAATGCTAGAAACAAGACAATCGGAAATTTATTTTTAATCTATTAAATGTATATGCTGCCCATTTCACTGTTGAAGTGACTCTGGGCAGTTTACCAAATGAGAAAGGTCATCAATTAGCAAGGAGGATGTGCCATGAGAATAATATTTCGGCTGAACTCAAGACATTTTGCCATCTGATATGACATAAATCCCCTTTTTCCTTCTTCTGTTCCAACCTGAATTGCAACTGAGCCTTACTTCAACTCACTGCGTATGCATAATACTTTAGATGATAGCAGGGAAGGCAGCGTAAGACAATCAGCCAATGCCTTTCCATCAAGCATCTTTTGCTTCTTCTTTTTTTTTGCCAATTTTTAAAATTATTTTTAAACAAACATACACATACAAAACATAGACAAATATAAAAAAACACACACAAAATGTAAACTTAAAAGTTCTTTTGGTGAGAACAGTATGCTCCTGAGTCATCACTTCTCCATCTAGATAAAGATTCAATTACTCAATCATCTTATATATTCTAATCCATTTCTCATAACAATTTTCACTATTTCTTTCCATAGTTTTTCCCCTTTCTCTACCTTCTATAAACTTATTTCAGTTATTCCTTTCTAAATTTAATTGCATTTCTTTTTCCAATTTTCAATATCTTTCCAATCAACATTTTTACACTTTTATCTGTCCTGTTTACAATTTTAAGCTATTTTATAAAACATATTTTGCCCTGTAATTACTAATCTGGAGATTAACACCTCTATCTCTTTTAATTGTTGTCTATTCCAATTATTATTTAACATTTAAGTTTCACCTTTACAGTTATTACCTTTATTTCACCTCTATTTTAAAGAAATCTAAGTATTATCAGTCAGATTCTGCTTGGTACATTCCTTTACAAATATCCATTAAATTCTTAACAAAGAAAAAAAGTGAATATATATAACAATAATAACTAAGATAATTATTTCTATTCAAATTCAAATCAACCATTAATATTAATACCCCTCTTATTCATTCATTTCTATTTAAAATATTTCCATTTTATTGCCATTTAACATATCACAGTATTTCAACCACAAAAAACAGAATTAAAGCGTTCCATACTTCTTTTAGTTTTTATACTTTCATTTTAAATTATTAAAGGTCTTATTCTCTTATCCTCTTTACCTCATTTACTTATCAAAAAAAATACGCATCAATTTATTTATTCATTTATTTTATTTATTTAATTGGACTTGTATGCCGCCCCCTCTCCGAGAGGATTCGGGGCAGCTCACAATTAAAAGACAACAATAAATATTTAAAAAAGAATTAAACCAAGCAAGCGTAATCACTAAAATTAATTTAAAATAAATTTAAACACCCCCCCCAAGAGGTCAGTCCAGCCCGGCCTGTCCAAACAACCAGGTCTTCAAATTGCGGCGGAAAGAGCGAAGATCAGGAGCCAGACGGAACTCCAAAGGGAGTTGGTTCCACAAGGCGGGAGCTGCAACAGAGTAGGCCCTTCCCCGAGGCACCGCCAGCCGACACTGTCTCGCAGATGGCACCCCGAGGAGTCCCCATCTGTGTGCACACACAGGGCAATCGGTATTTGATATTGGCAGGAGACGCTCCCGCAAGTACCCAGGACCCAAGTCATGAAGGACTTTGAATGTTAATGCCAACACCTTGAATCCCACCCAGAGGGCAACAGGTAACCAATGCAGCTCATGCAGGAGGGGTGTAACATGGGAGTATCGGGAAACTCCCATCACAACCTGCGCAGCCGCATTCTGCACCAGCTGAAACCTCTGGATGGTATGCAAGGGCAGCCCTAAATAGAGAGCATTGCAGTAGTCGAGTCGGGATGTGACAAGTGCATGAGTGATTGTGCAAAGGGCATCTCGGTCCAGATATGGGTGCAACTGGCGAACCAGTTGGACCTGGGCAAAAGCCCCCCTGGTCACGGCCCCCACCTGCTCCTCCAAACTGAGCCGTGAGTTCAGAAGGACTCCCAGGTTCCGGGCCCTGTCCACAGGGGGCAACACCTCTCCCCCTATGACCAAGGTGGAATCTGTTGACTGGTCTGAGATGCCTGTACACACAACCACTCAGTCTTGGCCGGGTTGAGCTGTAGCCCATTCCTGCCCATCCAGATCTGTACCGCATCCAGACAGCGGATCATCACAGAGAGGGCATCACTGATTTGGCTTGGGGTGGAGATATACAACTGGGTATCATCAGCGTACTGATGATACCTCACCCCAAAGCCACGGATGATCTCGCCCAGCGGCTTCATATAGATGTTGAACAAGAGGGCTGACCCCTGAGGGACCCCACAAGTGAGTGCCTCTGCCCCCTGCCAACACCGATTGCGAACAGTGCAGAACAGTGCCCCACACTCCCAACCACCCGAGGCACCGCAATAGGATACCATGGTCGATGGTATCGAAAGCCGCTGAGAGATCTAATAGGACCAGGACAGAGGAAAATTCCCTGTCCCGTGCCCTCCAGAGATCATCCACCAGTGCGACCAATGCCATCTCCGTGCTGAACCCAGGGCGGAAGCCCAATTGATACGGATCTAGATAGTCCACTTCCTCCAGGAAAAGCAGAAACTGCTGAGCCACCACACTCTCAACAATCTTCGCCAAAAAGCAAAGGTTGGAGACTGGACGAAAGTTGTTTAAAACGGCTGGGTCCAGAGCAGGCTTCTTCAGGAGGGGTCTCACCACCTCCTCTTTCAAGGCAGTGGGAAAAGAACCCTCCCTTAATGAAGCGTTGACCACTGCCCGGAGCCAGCCACATGTGACCTCCCTGGAGGCATATACCATCCAGGAAGACACGGGTCCAATAAACATGTGGTGGAACTCAGTCGTCTCATAATCCTGTCCACTTCATCCTCAGAAACAGGATCAAACTCAGCCCAGATGACATCAGCCAGACTCCCTGTACCTCCCTCCTCAGACCACTGCCATTAGAGCTCAGCCCCTCCCGGATCCGAGCGATCTTATCCGACAGATATTGTCCAAATTCCTCAGCCCTACCCTGCAAAGGGTCCATCTCCACCTCCCAATGTAAAAGAGAGCGAGTGACCCTGAACAGGGCAGCTGGGCAATTATCTGTGGACGCTATGAGGGCGGAGAGGTAAACCCTCCTCGCCACCCTCAGAGCTCCCAGGTAAGTCCTAATATAGGCTCTTAACTGGGTTTGGTCGGATTCAGAATGGGTCGACCTCCATCTGTTCTATAAACCCCTCCTCGCTTCATCTCCCGGAGCTCCTCTGTAAACCAAGGAGCCACCCGGGATCTGCGGTGAGTGAGGGGACTCAAGGGGACAGCTCGGTCGAGGGCCTCAGCGGCAGCCTGTTGCCAGGCAGCCGCCAGCACCTCAGCCGAGCTGTGGATAAGGGAGGCGGACAGAAACCGCAGCTCCACCTGAAACCTCTCAGGGTCCATCAGGCATCTGGGGCGGAACCATCTCAGCAGTTCCTCATCCCAGCGGCGTGGGGCGGCCTGCTGGAAGACCAGCCATAGGAGATAGTGATCTGACCATGCTACGGGTTGGGCATTCACAATGCCCACCCCCAGATCACTACGCCACTGCTCCGAGACAAAAACAAGGTTGAGCGTGTTACCCCCCTCATGCGTAGGGCCCTGTATTATCTGGGTCAGGCCCATAGCTGCCATGGAGGCCATGAACTCCTGGGCCAAACCCGACACCCCTCCCAAGGAGGGCAGGTTAAAGTCACCCAAGACCAAAAGGCCAGGGGACTCCACTGCCACTTCCGAGAGGGCATCGAGGAGCCCAGGCAGGGCCACTGCCACACAGCTGAGGGAAAGGTATGTAAGCAACAGGAAAGGTATGTAAGCAACTTTAAACATCTAAGACATTTTCTAACTTCTATCTATTTCTAATATAACCATATTATCTCATGTACCCTTGCAGAATCCTCTCTTTAAGTTAGATTTTATCCATTATCTCTACGCCCAATTAAATTTATTCCTTTAAATCTTATATACTTTCCTTGTTGCTGTACATCTCAATTCAATGTTTTGTAACTTTTCTTTTCCATCTCCCCCCCTCTTCTTTTTCTTTCCCTTTTTATTTCCTTCCCTATCTAACTCTCCCTTGTGCAATCCTCCCTTCTGGTTCCTTACAGTATTAAAGTTACTTTTCAGATTATACTTTTTTTTGGTTGTTGTTTCAAATCTTAGATTTTTAACTCTCTTTCCCCTCTTCCCCTTTTTCTCCTTCCCCTTTTTCTTAACCACACTTAAAGTTATTGGGTCATTAAAGATGGCTTCTTCTTTGTCCCACCCTTCTTGTTCAGCCGGTGCTTCCTGTTGTTTCACATATTTCAGGATCTCCATTTCTATCAATTGTACCTCTTCTTTATAGTCTTTAAGTAACATTTTTACTTCTTCAAAAAGTGGTGGCATTTTGAAAGAGATTTTTTTGTTTTTAAAAACAACTCCCAGTTAGTTTTAAAATCCACTGTCCAAGTTTCCAGGAATCCTCCAAAAATCCAAGACTATTTCTTACTTCTTTTCTCACTTTCACTTTTCAGGGGCTTTATCGGCTTGCAACAAAGTTTCAGTTACAATGTATTCTTTTTTAAAAATCTTGTCACAATTTCACTTTCAGTGCTGTTTAAATCCAAGTGGTATCCTCCATTTCCAGACTCCACCCTCTTTTTAGGCTTCTTCCTCTATTTTCTTTCTTTCTCTCTCTCTTTTTTTTTAAAGAGAAAATTCTTTAAGCTTATTCAGAAATCTGTATCCCTTTGACACTTTATTTTCAGCTGACAATAGCCTATTATTGTCAAAGTGGATTAGTATCCAATTCTTATACCAAAATATTCCAAGCCATTTAAGACTGTCAGTATTAGAGGAGAAGGGGAAAAAAAGAAACACCACTTCTTTTCCCTTTCACTTTTCTTCGCTGCTTTAAAAATCTTTTAGGGATAATATTATTTTTTGCTGTTCAACCAGGTACCTTAGATAGTTATTTTCAGTGTCAGACCCGGTCTGTCAAACTTTCTGTTTCAAGCTTCCTCCTGCACGATCTTATCTGGTAGAGTTCTTCTTTGAGGTGGCCATTTCTGGCCACCGCTGCAACCGCCTTCGGGAAAGGGAAACCAGCTGGGGAGGAGAGATGCAGCTCTCCTCCACCCTGCTGGCAGCTCCCCACCTCTTCACCACCTCTATGGGGTGGTTTAACCCCAAAACCAGCCGGCTCGGGGTGCTCCAGCAGCGAGTACAGATCGAAACTGCGCACAGTCGTGGTTTTTGGTCCATTCGTGAAGAGGCTCAAACCCCAAGCATCTTTTGCTTCTTAAGATCACCTAAGCCTGTTTTCTGGTACAGCCAGCTCCAAGAACATGCTTAATTTGAGCAAGAGAATTCCAGTTAGGTCTACTTAATATGGGAAAGATCAACAATTGGCCCTATATAAAAGGAACAGGTAGACGAAATGTGGAGAGGCAGTCCCTCAAGTAACTCAGAAGGGCTTTAAAGGTCAAAACCAGCACCTTGAACTGGACTTGGAAGCAAACTGGCAACTAATGCATCTCACAGAGCAGAGATTTAATCTAATCAAGAGGTGACTATGACATGAGTGACCATGAGCAGAGCCTCCCAATCTAAGAACAGGCACAACTGGCACACAACCTGAAGCTGTGCAAAGGCCCTCCTAACCACAACTGCCATCTGCTCTTCCAGTAGGAGTTGTGAGTCTAGAAGGATCCTCAAGTTGCACACCACCAGATCTGTTTGGGGCACTACAACCACCACCACCCATCACCAAAAATGGCATAGAAGCAGCAGTCCTCAAAACCCAGAACCACTCAGTTATGCCAAGGTTCGGCTGAAGCTTTTTCCAGTTCCTTGCAACCTCCAGGCACTGGGATAAGACATTGACTGTTAAATTTGCCAGAGGCAGAGATGTATAATTGACTATCATCAGTGTACTGATGATACCTCACCCCATGATATTGAATGAGCTCATGAAGCGGCTTCATGTAAATGTTGAATATGAGGGAAGAGAGAAACAGTAGGGGCTGAGGGCAGGATCTCTTGCTCCAATTAGCACTGATTAATATGAATCGCAAAGAAAGGAGACAAACCAGCACAGCATACAGCATAGAAGGATACCATTGATAGTATTGAAAGCTGCTGAGAGATGAAACAGAGCAAGAGCAAGGATAGATGCACAACTCTTACTCGAGCCTTGTCAGAGATCATCCAAAAGTTTGTGTTTTGACTGCTCTGCGCATAGCCTTAAATTTGCTTTTATTGCACATCATGCCTATCCAAACATCTCTCCTCTTTCTGTTGCCAGAAAATTACACAGAGAATGTGTATAGAAAGTCCCAATTGCCAAACTTTACCTGCAACATGCAGAGAGTGGTCAAGAAAAGACTCAAGTTTCTGGACACTTCATTCTGTGTTTCCAAACCCATTTATAAGCCATTTTTGAGGACCTGTTTCCCAATCAAAATGTTTGGTGGTCAGAAAGTATTGTTGGTGGGCTCAATAAGAATTGAATAGCTACCAACCTGTCCAATCACTAAATGGCTGCCACAAAAACCACAGTTCCACACAATTCCAAAAGTCAAGCTGGTAGATTGGTTTGCATAAAGGAAAAGGAACAACACACAATTAGGGGTAGAGGGAGCATACACAATAGTCAGCTATAGTTTGGGTTGCTTTTGATTATAGGTTTAGCACTTCTGGGATTGCTCTAAACACTTGCACAAAACCAGGGCAAGGCTTGAAAGATGACTAAATTAATCAAGCTAGTCATTTGTCAACACTTACTTTACTTCCTCCCCTTTCCCTTCCCCTTGGGAAAATACAATTGTGACTGAGAAAACCCCATATATTTTAATATACATATTAACCTTAAAAATAAAATATATTAAAAAAAATAACCTTCAGATGTGAATTGGGGCCATCCTAAGACCTTTTACAGTATTTTGAAATTGGTTCTGCAAACCACATGGACTCCTAGCTGAAATTATTTTTCTCTGCCTAAAAGAAGACTGAATCTACAAGAAGGCTGTAGGTTAATTCATACCTGGACATTTCTTATTACTGTATGTTTCTCATGAATAATAATTCATAACAATGAATAACCCTTGATTCTTCTGACATTCACTCCTCATTTTTTCTCAAAGCTGTGTGGTGAATTTAAGGTGCTTATATCCAGTGGGAATAATTTTAAGTGTTTTAGGTGACACTGACTTCACTTTCAAAGAAGTCTTTGAATCTGCTCTAAATAATGTCCCTTGTGCAGGCATAAGTTTCTTACATGGCTTAGTTTCCTCCCTAAAGTTATAAGGAATTTTGAGGGATCAAAAGAGAGAACAAGGTTTCCATTTTTTTTTACTCTGCACAAAAGTCCAGGTCACTATTATACCACCATTGTCAGGAAACAGCTGAGGTTTGTAGGAGAGGCATCTGAGAGAGAGGAGATTGAACTTTACATCTTTATTCAAAATAACTTGGTAATACTGTATTTTGGCAGTGTATAACTTGCTCATATTATAATTGCATGGCTGTGGGGACAGAGAATCTGAGATTGTTATTACTTCCTTTTGGAGATTGTTTTTTCGCTTAACAGATCCTGGTCTGGAAGTTTTCTCTGGCACTCAAAGAAATAGTTTATCAATGCTTGATTAAAATTCATGGGTAATTCAAGGAGGGACATACAATCTTAGCTCTAAAAGGAAAAGAGCTGTTACTCATCATGGCATTTTCCAGGTGCCTTTGAAAGTGTGTTTAAAGAAATTCCTGAGCTATGTTTACAAAATCTCCCCCCAATCCTCCTTCACCCCTCCTCCTTCCCCCCAGCGCTCAAGAATTGCTTACATTTTCATGGATAGCCATAGTTTCAGTGTATGGGGGAAGGGAAGGGAAAGAAAGGAGAGGAAAGGGGAAAGATCTTTTTAAGAAGGCTAGATTTCAAACTCTTACTAAAAAGAAAAAAAAACAATGGCTTTAAATTACTTGTATTTCCAGTTTCTGAGACAACTTCTGGAAAGTGCTATACAAAACAATATTTCGGAACTAACCAGGTGAGTTTCATTATTGAATTTATTATTTATTTATTTATTTATTTATTTATTTATTTATTTATTTATTTATTTATTTATTTTGACTTGTATGCCACTACTCTCCAGAAAGGACTCGGGGTGGCTCACAGATAAAAACACAGAACAATAAATTATTTAAAAAGAAATTAAACTAGAAAAGCCAAAATACAACTATAAAACCGAATTAAAATCGAATTTAAAACCCACCCTCTCCCCCAGGAGATCAGTCCAGCCCAGCCTGTAAAAACAACCAGGTTTTTAGATCGCGCCAGAAAGAGGAGAGATCGGGAGCCAGCCTGTTGATGTAAAATAAACTCAATCTTCCTTAAAATATGGAGGTTGATTGAATGATGTTGATTGATTGATGATTAACAAAGCCCTGTAAATCAGCTGTTCCCAATCTGGTCCCTGCCAGATATGTTGGACTACAAGTCCCATCATCCCAGTTATAAATCCAATTCATTACCTTCCGCTTCTGCTATGGTTCTGCTACTGATAACATGGTCACGGAGTAGGAGTCGTTTCAGCAGGCACTGTTTACATCCTCATCAAAAACATGGATCAGCATATTCAAGCAGATCAACTTATTTATTTTAATATTTTACATGATGCTCCCCCCTCATTAGCTCTCCAGATGGTTTACAGCTTTTCATATAATTTTCTTTAAGAAAAATAATTCCTAGAAACATCTTTAAATGAAAAGAAAAAATCCAGAAGGATTGGGCAAAATGAAAGGTTTAAGCTCTCTTGTAAATGATGACAAAGAAGGTTGTTGACATTTAGTAGCCAATTTGATCCATTTTTAATGGAAGTTCATTGTATATTTCAAAGGAGTATTTAAATGCAGATAATTAATTCTGCTTGCTCATAATCATAATTTGCTCCTTATGGTCTATTTACCAAAGTCGCCCTCCCAGAAGGACATTATTATTATTATTGTTATCTCATAGGGCATGGTGTCAAACTCAAGGCCCAGGGGCCGGATTCGGCCTGCAGGGTGCTTAGATCTGGCCCACGGGGCCATTCTTGAAACAGTGAAGGACTGGACCGTGGTTCTTCTGCCAGCAAAAATGGAGCTTGGGAGGGCTGCACGTGGGTCCTCCCAAGCTCTGTTTTCACTGGCAGAGGGTTGCAGGAGGCTGTTGCACCTGAAAACAGAGCTCAGGAACCCGTTTTCTCTGGCACAGCACTCAGGCCACCACAGGTGCCCCCGACATGAGTGATGTCGAGCTGGCCATGCCCACCCTGGCCACACCCACTCCAGCCCCCTGAGGTCAAACACAACCCTGATGCGGCCCTCAATGAAATTGAGTTTGACACCCCTGTCATAGGGTGATATTCTATGGATTCCAAGCTGCGAAGTGCTGGTTTAGGCAATTACTTTAGGCTCACATGTTATCAGACAAAGGGATTGCCAAGAGCCTGTGCTCAAAACTGAGAGTGACTAATGTTACTCTTAAATAAGTTCTTTCTAGTATATTAATGGCACCAGTAAGGGTGAATTTAGCCCTGCTCAGAAGAATGCAAAGGAAAGATGAGGGCATTGGAATGAGAACTTCATTTTTTGGCATTTCCAGAATACAGGATTCAGTACAGTTTTTGGATCCTGGGAGTACATGCTAAGTGAGGGCCATAGAATGCCTGGAAGAGCTCAGTTTATTTTCCTGATGGGGATCTAGCAAGCAAAACCTGCCAGCATCCTTTCTTCCATGCTAATAATTTGGTAGGAATTAGGGCTTCCTTGTATAATGACATGTTTTACATCTCATGTTCTCTTCCATATTCCCACCTCCGCATTTGCCTGAGAGTAGGTTATGTCTGAGGCTAGTTGTGAAAGAACAGTGGTTTGTTCTGATAGCATGTAGGAGCCACAATTCTCTATAAATAGCTTGCATGATGTATAATTGGGAATTTCTACTCCTGAGCACTTTTGAAAAATACTTTCTGTTCTGGGATAGAAAAGAGTTTTTGGAAAAAGAGTACCAGAAAGCTTCTTTTTTTTTTTGGCCCAGAACAATAATTGGAAACATATGTGAAACTGTGTGTTGCTTCAGAAAAAAATGTGTGAGGAGAGCCAACTATATTACTGTAAAAACACTTTATTATATCCCAAGTAGATTTCAACTGCAATTAAAATTCCTAATGCCAACTAAAATAGCTTTCTATTCTTTGGTAAACCTGTTAAAAACACACACAACCTAAAAATTAAGATTGGAATTCAGTTTTCGACTTTCCCTTCATTGTGCCTCTCTCCAGGAACAGCTCAGACTGCAAATCCTTTGCACGGTTGTGTTGATCACAGCCAAACAGCCTTTCCCAATGTGGCCCCTTCTAGTGTATCGAACAACAAATATAATGTTGAGCTCAGCTGGTCAAATAGTTTAAGAACATAAACTTCAAATGATTTATACAAAATCATGGCCAAAGTGTATCTAATGATATATGAACATCCAGCCTGCCTTCCTTCTTCTCTTTTGCTACAAAGCTGAATCTGTCCATTAGTATTTTCTTAACCCAACGAAAAGAAGGCTGTACTTTGACTAGAAGTTCAGACCCCTGCTTAGTCAGTCCTGGGTCACTTGACATAGCTTACATTGCTCGGTTATTATCAGGATGGAAAAAATGATACTAGCTGGTGTACAAATACAATTCTCATTCATATATTTATAAACACATGGACTATGAGAACTAATTTGGACTTCAGCAGTAAAATGCTCAGCTGTTACGTGTTTTTTATTTTACATCATGTCTTTATTTGTATTTATCTTATGGCAAGCATCCTGAATTGTGTACATGAGATGGGCAGCTATATAAATCAAATAAATTGCCACATCAGGATATGTGATTTGCCAAGATATATTGAAAGCTGCCCTTCTGAAGCCTGTTAGATTAATCTGGAATCACACAAGGCTTCAAGTACCACAGCTTTAGAAAATGGTGCACAGAAGGCATTCCCAGTTTCCTTTCAGGGATTCACGGAGTTGTCTGGCAGAAATCCGAAAGCAAAACACCAGAGGTATCCACGGAATGTGGTCAAAAAGTGAAAATGGCAGGCCCTAGGGTTGTCATTGAAGATTCACTCCTTTTTATTTATACCACACATATAAAAAGCTCAATTGCACCCTCATGGCTGCCATCTTGAATGAGAATTGTTTATTTAGCGGGGGGGCAGCACACACACATGCAGCTCAACTTGCGTATATGCATAAATACATAGGTTCCATTTTCAGGTTTAAAATATCCCATTTGTAAAATGGAACAGATATACAACATGATAAAGTTCAAGAGCTTCCAGTTCCTTCATTTATAATGGCCTAAGAGCTGGTATTTTCTTTATGTCTCATCCTCTCATCTCCCTTTTTAAAATTTCTGCCCCATATATTATTTTCATGCTTTTAAAAAAAAGCTTTTCTGTCTTTAGTTCTAGTTTATATTTATTTGTTCTTTTTTTGTGGTAGGGAAGAGAAGTAAAGCTGAAGTATCACAAATGTCAAATTGGACAAGAATATATTCAGGAAAGAATTTCTTGATAGGAAATGTGAAATGACCACGCTCCTTCCTTCCTTCCTGACTGATAGGTGAGCTCTGAGGAGCCATATGGTCAGAAATTTTAAAAGGACAGATCTAAAAGAAGATCAGAAGTAAACAGAAGGGAAGGGGAAATGGGTTGGTAATCTGAACCAAGATCTGGGAGGTGAAAACTGGTCAGGGTGGGATAAATTCCTATAGCCAACTCTTTCTCTCAGTGTTGTTTCATGTGCCGCTTTTTCAAATATGCTGGGAAGGAGGTTCAGTTTCTCCCAGATGTTTGAAATAGTTCTCACAGAATTGTAATCAAAAATTTGACAGACTGGGAGTGAATTGGAAGTGCAGGACTTCAATAGTATCAAGCAGGATGCTGAAGAGGGAGTAATATTTTAATTGACAGGATTTCTGGAGCGTATTCATCTGACAACAGCTATCTACTGCTGTTCAAATGTGGGCAACTTCAATCTTATTTAGGGACAAGCAATAAGTGTCCTTCTAAGGGAGATCTCCGTTCCCATCAGAACTACTGAGGTGAAACAGGGATGGAACCCAACAAAATCTGGAGGGTCTTAGGTTGTCCTGAAATACTACAGGTAATCTTGGACTTATGACTGTATAATTCAACCCACAATTTTGGTTATAAGTCATGATGGTCATAAAGTGAGTTATATTGCCATGCCTGATTTTATGACCTTTTTTGTGGTCATCATTAAGTGAATATAACCGCTGGGCGAGATCATTCGTGGTTTCAGGGTGAGGTATCACCAGTATGCTGATGATACCCAGTTATACATCTCCACCCCAAACCAGGTCAGTGATGCCCTCTCTGTGATGACCCATTGTCTGGATGCGGTATGGATCTGGATGGACAGAAACATGCTTCGGCTCAACCCGGCCAAGAGTGAGTGGCTGTACATATCGGCATCTTGGTCCAGTCAGGAATGTCCATCGTTGGCCATAGCAGGAGTGGTGTTGCCCCCTGTGGATAGGGCGTGGAACCTGGGGGTCCTCCTGGATGCACGGCTCCGGTTGGAGGAACAGGTGGGAGCTGTGGCCAGGGGGGCCTTTGCCCAGGTCCAGCTGGTTCGCCAGCTTCGCCCGTTTCTGGACCGAGATGCCCTGCATACAGTCACTCATGCCCTTGTCACCTCTTGACTCGACTACTGCAACGCTCTCTATCTAGGACTGCCCTTGCATACCATCCGGAGACTGCAGCTGGTGCAGAATGCGGCCGCGCGGGTGGTGATGGGAGTTTCCCGATTCTCCCATATTAGCCCCTCCTGCGCGACCTGCATTGGCTGCCAGTTGCACTCCGGGTGAGATTCAAGGTTCTAGTTTTAACATTCAAAGTCCTACACAACATGGGTCCAGAATATTTAAGGGAGCGACTCCTGCCGATATCGAGTGCCAACCGCCCTGTATGAGCACACAGGCAGCGGCTTCTCAGGGTCCTGTCGGCAAGCCAGTGTTGGCTGGCGGTCCCCTGGGGTCGAGCCTACTCTGTAGCGGTTCCCACCCTGTGGAACCAGCTACCCCTGCGGCTCCGTCTGGCCCCTGACCTCCGCACCTTCTGCCACGACATGAAGACCTGGTTATTTGACCAAGCCGGGCTATGATCGCCTTCTCGGGGTGGGGGGTGGCTTTTAAATTTTAATATGGACAAATATTGTGCTTGTTTTGGTTTAATTCTTTTTTAATTATTTATTGTGGATGTATTATTTTAGTTGTGAGCCGCCCCGAGTCTTCGGAGATGGGGCGGCATATAAATCAAATAAATAAATAAAATAAATAAATAAATAAATAATTATGTACTTGTAAAGCTAAAGTGGCAGTCATTAAATGAATGCCATAGTGAGCTCACTGTTTGCTATGGAAACCAGAAGTAAATATTGGTTTTTGGCAAAAATGTCATAAATTGTGGTTGTGATTGTGGGATTCTGCAAATGACCATAAATGTAGGCTGGTTGCTGAGTGTTATGTGACCATAAGTAGGGAGACATTGGAATTTCGACTCTGGATCATAAGTACCTTTTTCAGGATCAGTTGTAACTTTGAACAGTAATTAAACGATCGGTTGTAAGTCAAGGACTACCTGTAACTAATATGTTGCAGAAGAGATACACATCACTCCCAGGAAAAAAAAATACTTGCAAAATTTTCACAAGGGGAACAAAATCTTTACACATATTGGAGCATCACACTCCCCACAATTCCGGGTGAGGTCTGCACCCTTCCTTTTGGCCTTGCGAAAGACCTTGAAGACATGGCTGAGCTAATTAACCTGAGTCCCCAATGGGGATGTGGCACTTTGGAGGTAGCTAATGAATAGATAACACCCTATCTCCTTCCTGTGTGCACTTTGCTCCCTCCCTCGCCATCCTGGTGAGTTTTATTTTAATTGAATTTTAAATGTATGAGCCTTATTTATTGTTTTAATGTTCTGTAGTACATTTTAATTGAATGTCTGCAAGCTGCCTAGAGTTACCTCTGGCAAGATGGGCAACATCCAAGTTTAACTAAGTACATGTATAATGTGTACAATATATTATAACCTCCATTGAACTCTGCAGATTTGATAGTTCCAACAATTCTATTCCTCTAAGCAGATTTGGACTTGATCTTATCTATATTATGCCTGGGACACTACTGGGAAAATTATTGAAGAACTAGATAAGGTCTAAATCAGGGGTCACCAACCCCCAGCTGTGTCCTAATACCAGGCTTTGAGCCCTTCAGAATTGAGCTATGGAAGTGGTGGGTGAGCACACACATGCACACGCATCCCCACATATCAGCGGTGGGCAAATGCATGTGCCTGCTGCTCATGCAAATGGAGCTGTGCGTGCTTGTCTGCCATTTATTCAGAACCATCCCCTCTTCCCTCCTCCCACCTGGCTGATTCACAAAGCTGGAAAGGTTAGGGAACTCTGGTCTTCCAATGAAGTGATTTCTTCCCAAGTAGGTAGCACCTGTTTCACCTTTTGCCTGCAACCCTGTGCCCATGTAGCTACAGCTCAAGAACATCTGGGTAATGTTTTGTAATTGTATGGACATGACTGCCATGTTGACGTTATGCTGTCCAGCCAGTTTAGAGTTAATGGGATAGTTAGTTAGGAATTGAGAGCTGTCCCTTTAAGGGAATGCATCATGGTAAATGTAGTTAAGGTATCTTGGGAAATGTAGTCCATGTCATGTGGTCACATCTATAACCCTGATTGGTCACTGGATTGACCCTTGGTGGGTTGAGGGAGGTTTCTCCTCTTCTTGCCTGAACACACAGCCTCCTGTAGCAGCTATACTCGCTACCTCTGTAATTATGGGATGAAATATAGGTATGAGAGTTTAATATCTTTCTACACCACGATTCAGAAATGCAAAGGATTGGACATTAAGAAGAACCTCGTCATAACTGTGAGTTGACAGGATGCCTGATGAACCAATAAAAAAGACTTTGTATGGATGCTTTGTGGAGTTGCTCTGTCTGCTTTATACCCATCCAGGGCGTAGAGCAGAACAGATGTTTTAAAATCTTCTTTGTGCACATTTCTGCCTGGGATAAGCTTAATGAATCCACTGGCAGTTACTTTTGAGTAAACATTCACAGCATTGTGTTCTTGGTCTTCTCTACTTTATTCTGTTGGAAGAATTATCCTTCTGGGTTCAGTTCCAAGTGGGGAAAAAGACACTGGAAACATAGAGGCTGTTTGGTAGGTTTAATGGTAGACAGGACCACATGGCTTGAAGCTCCAAAGTGAAAAGGATGATCACATGCTTCAAGGTGAGAAGAGAACGTCAAGAAGGGCTGAGATGCTGAGAGTGCCTGGGTTTTATAACCTTTGTTGGGATTTGAATTGGAGCTTGTATTCTGATTGGTTGTCAGACTCCCATGGGGCCATGCAGGGGAACTCTGTAGGCTGTCCTGAGTTCCAGGCTTGGTTGAGCCTTGCTGGATGATGATGCACTGAAAGGGCTTTGGGCAATTGCTATAGTTTTACCTGGAGATCTTTGTTATGTAAAATATTCTGGCCCAGGCATTAATGGTCCACCCATTAACAAAGGTGGGGGTGAGTTTCTGCTTCTGAGGTGAGTTTTTGCTTCTGAGTTTCTACTTTTTTTAGGGGAAATATTCTGCCTTTTTAATATTTCCTAGGATATTTCAATTTTCTAGGAGAGGGCTGGGTGCTAACTTCCTACAATTCTTAAGAAGATCTGGTGTCAGTATTGAAATTCAGCTTCCATAATCTCCAGTTAAAGCAGTGGTCGCCAACCAGTAAGCTGGGGACCACTGGTGGTCCATGAGAAAATTTTGGTGGTCCGCAGAGAAATGTCATCCCCAAAGCCCCCTCCAAAACAATTAATCCAGGCTGCGTGGGAACACAAGGCTGCGCCGACCACATGGCCCACAGGAACACAAGGCTTGCTTTGCTTGCATTGCAAACAACAGGAGGTAATGAGGGGAGGGGGGGAAAGGGTGGAGGGCAGCCTGCATCCCTCTCTATTGAACAATTTAAGGATTTCTCATTCAGCAAGCTTTTTCATTTTAAAGCATAAACAATAACAGTTTTAGCTAAATGTGACATTGCACAGTATTTCTTTTTAAATCATTACATAGGAGAGAATTTGTATCTTATAGTAATGTGTATTGATGAAGTTTATAAACTTAGGAGGAAAGGTGTTACTTGGCTGAACTGCAAGCTTCTGTTAGTATTCTGTTATTGTAAGGGCTAGAAGAGAACTAAACACACTCTGAATAGATATTTCTAAAAAATTCACTGTCAGTCAAGGATGAAACTAGCAAATGTAGGAGAAAAAGTGAGGAGGAGTAATGGAAATGCTGAAAAAAAGGAGAGAGAAACTACAAGAAAGCCAGAGCAAAGTTATAAATAAAACAATAGCTTGGTAAAGGAAAAGATGTCTTGTCAGAAGAAAAGCATTTCTCTTTTTCTCTTTATAAAAGGGATCTGAACTTCTTAAAACAAAAACTCTAACCACATACACTTTCTGGGAGCTGACTCTAAAACTCCTGCCCAACTCAGCCAGTGGGTGCCATGCACTTATCATGCGTTCTCTGTGGCGGCAAGGCGAGGAAGCAGACAAGAAAAGGGCAGAAGAGAAAGCTGCCATGTGGCCATTAGCATCCCTTCTCTTGATGGTGCCACACAAGGAAGACAACCTCACAGAATGCTTGGCTTTGATTAAGGCAGGATTGCCATGGAAGCAGCTGTTGGAGGTATCTTTTGTAATCTTCTGCTGGGACAAGATCATTCCTGGTGAGGAGGGCTGCATAATACGCAACACTGAATTAAAGGATTTAAGAGCCTTTGGCTGAATCACCCTCTGCACCACGTCACTCCAACCCACCCATTAGATCAGCCTTGAAAATAAGACTCCAGAAAGTCCTGGGTTGGAAAACTAATACCAACTGTCTATCAACAGACGATAAATGGAAAGTTCTTCACCTTCTCCATCCATTCCTTTTTGATTCTTCCTTCCTTTCTACCTGTTGGCCAGTTTTAGTTTTTTAATATCAGGTGCAGAGGAAGGACCTCCCACAACTATTGCCATACTATTGAATGCCATTCTTAGCACATAAACTGACCGGGCAAACATTTAACTGGACTATATATTGAAAGCAATGCTTCATTTAGAACTAAGAGGATCTAGGATTCAGCACAGTTTAGAAATCACACTTTCTCACTGAGACTTTCTTTCTCTGTAGTAGCATGTACTTGAGGTGCTATTGTAGTTGCTTTTTCACTGATAAAGTCAATCTGCACACAATGCTCTTTATTGTACTATACGTAACAAGCAGCACACTCTCTATTTTATACACAGTAAGCCAGCTGGTAGCTCTACAGGGGACCATACAGAAACAGGCATGGCTCCCCTCAGTGTTAACAGCATAACAGACATCTACAGACATCTATAGGTGTAGCAATGAGGCAATTCAGTTGTTGAATTTCTATTCATCACAAATCTGAAGCACAGAAACAGTCCAATGAGTTCAAGTCAGTATTTAGAAATGAAACCATGGGGTGCCCTCTTAGACCAATCCTGTTCGTGTATTTTGCATGCTAAAACTTGTTTAGCTTCAGTCAACAAAAGTTAATTAAACTAGCTCCTGTGCCTAATATAAGTAACATAATATTATAATTTTGCCATGGGGTGCTTTAATGTATGCTTGGTTGAAATCAAGATATGTTTATTGATACTATTACAACAATATACTAAGGAAATTTCCATATAAAAATTGAGATGAGGATCGCATTGTTCTTGACAAATATACTGACTTCAAGTAGGAACTATTTTCAGATTGATTCATCATTTTTTCATCTGCTCAGAAATCTCGCAGACAGCAGTGTCAGAAATAACTGTTCTATAGTTACCAGATTCTCCTTTTTCTCTGTTTTGAAGATAAAGAACAACATTTGTTCTCCTCCAAATATATGATAACATCACCCTTTCTCTACAATTTCTAAAAAGTAATGCATAGAGGCTTACCCAGACACCAAGAAGTAATGGTTTCAGTTTTGGATGCAATGTATCTGGCTCTGAAGATTTCAGATCAGGAATAGGTTTTCTTTGGGGACCTATTTTCTGTCTACCTCAAATTACAAATACATCTTCCCAATCTGATATTCATAATCTCCTGGTGGAATAATTATTTTTTTGGTGATTTTGTTTTGCTAGTTTTCCTTTTGTTCCACCAAGCTGAGTCATATTGTCTTAAGAACATAATTAAGAACTCCTGCTTATATTGTTTATTTCCAGTACTTTGAGGATTAGTATATGGAATAGAATAGAATAAGCAGAGTTGGAAAGGACTTTGGAGGTCTTCTAGTCCAACCCCCTGCTCAGATAGGAAACCCCATACCATTTCAGACAAATGGTTGTCCTGTGTCTTCTTAAAAACTTCCAGTGTTGGAGCATTCACGATTTCTGAAGGCAAGTCATTCCACTGATTAATTTTCTAACTGTCAGAAAATTTCTGCTTAGTTCTAGGTTGCTTTTTTCCTTTAATTAGTTTCAATCCATTGTTTCTTGACCTGCCCTCAGGTGCTTTGGAAAATAGCTTGACTCCCTCCTCTCTGTGGCAACCCCTGAGATATTGGAATACTGCTATTATGTCAGACATACTGTATTATAAGTATAGTCTCCATTCCTGCTCCAATCACAATTTGCTGACTGAAGTCCTTGATCAATTTTGTAGACAAGCCTGCTATCTTACCCCGCATGGAAGACCCAAATGATAATAACAAATCCTTAATCTAGTTGCAATGCAGCACACTATTTTAATATTTGCTACTCACAATAACAATAGTAGTGAAAAAAATACTGTCTAGGGATAATGGGATAGTCGTTCAGCTAATCTGAACAATGGCAGCTTGATTTAGTATTAGCACAATATACGGTAGTATCTAGTTATCTTTCTCTAATTTTTAGCTTGAATTTTCTTCATTAAGAATATGTAGCAGTGCGGTAGCCACTGGTAATGTTTTTAAAGTGGGAGGAGGGGAAGGTCCTATAGGTATTTGGTTTCCAAAAATTGTGGGGGCCCTAACTGGTAATGTCATGGTGTTGCTGGGGAATGAAGACAACATTTTCGGCCTAATGTAGGGAGGGAATAAGAGTTGGAAGGATTTTAAAATAACATGGATGCCTTTATCACTATCAAATCATCAGCCCTCATTTTTCTTAAGAGTTCAAAGGCTTAGAAAATGTTGGTGCCATTTTTAATGTATGCAGATTTGAAAAGACTATATCAATACTCAAATCCCTCTGCACAGGCTTAAACAATTTTCCTTTAAGAGCCCCCCCCTCCCCAAGCAATAATGTCCCAACATTTTAAAGTTAATGTTAATGAGTTAAAAAAAAAACCTGGTCTCACATTTACCACTAGACACGCAACTCTATCAAAAAGATACACATATTGAACCCAATGATGGTGATGATTTTAAAGTTTAGATGCCAACATATCAGTTAAAAAATTGAGAATGTTCCCACCTTTTTTTATTTTTACAGAGGAGGACACCTTTGCTTCCTATAAAAACAACAGTATTTTTGTACCTCTGGAGCTATTTTTGACAGATGCCATTAGACAAAGAGAAGTATCTCTTGTTCTTCCACAGCAGCTGTTGCACCTGAAGGAGTAATTAGAAAGAGAGGCCAGAACACTAATTTGCTACATGCAAGCCTTCCATGAGAAGGTATCACCATCACAAAGGGAAAGAATAGAACTCTTAATCCAAGCAAAGGGGAACTGTCCAGAATTTTTCACTCCATTTGCTGGCAGCTCAAGGGTGACCTTTAACCTGTTCCCACCAGCTTCTTAAAAGAAGAAACAAGATTCAGATGGGGAAAAGAGAACATTGTCAGTATACAAAATGTTGAACATGTTCTTACAAAAATGGTAATCATTCCAGTGCCCAAGCTTTACATTTCTTTCAGTAGCTTTAAAATTAATTTGTTGTTTAATTTGCCATTTAATTTCTCAATATATTTAGGCTTGAAAAAATTCACTAAAGGAATGAAATGGGAAAGAAAAGTGCCCAAGGGTCTAAAGAAATGATGCACCAAGCAGAATATCTCAGTTTATCATTAATATCTACAGTTAATAATATGAACGTTAAGATGCCTTTTCATTCCCAATTAATAAGACTGGATTTTTTTTAATTGGCACTGACTGCAAACATATTACATTTGTAAAGAATTGCTTGGAGTAGTACAAAGTCTCCATGCACAGACAATTTAGATTTTTACAGACACAGAAGGAGGGTAACCTACATATTCTGAAAAGTACAGAGATCCTCTCCAAAGGTTTTGCAGCTTTGTCCAAACTCTTAGAGACAAAATTCCAAGATATCACTGTATATGTGTGAGCCAGGTTATCTAAATTATTGGGCCTCGATTGAGCATAAAAGGGCCATTCAAATTAGTGTATTTTATTTTACGTTCTGCTCATATATGCAGTACACTAAGTTAGCCTGGAGTGACAGGAACTAGGTTCTTATGATTCCTAAACATTGTGGGAATATTCTGGTTGTAAAGTAGCATTCTGTGGCGCAGTGGTTAGAGTGCAGTACTGCAAGCTACTTCTGTAGCCAGCTGCCTACAATTTGGCAGTTCAAATCCCACCAGGTTCAAGGTTGACTTGGCCTTCCATCCTTCCAAATGAGGACCCAAATTGTTGGGGGTAATATTCTGACTCTGTAAACAGCTTAGAGAGGGCTGTAAAGCACTATAAAGTGGTATATAGGTCTAAGCGCTATTGCTATTGCTATTCAGGGTTGTGGGAATCCTACAATGAATATAGCATTATTAGAGACCTCTCCTTTTTCTTCAAGGGCTAAAAAAAAATCAGCACTGACAATCTCATCCAATATTTAAACACTCACCCCCAACCCCGACCCCTGCATGCACACACATACATTTTTCTCTAAAGTGTTGTGAAGTAGTTTGTAATCAAGTTTGTTAAAATAATCAATATAAATGAGGATTAGAAGATATGGATTATCTCCATGTTCTTAATTTGTTTTTATATCACTAGTACCAATAACTTGTCTCTAGCTGTAATGCCTTGCACTACACTTTATGAAATGACAAGCCTACCAAAAAGTAAGCATGGCTCTTTCTTAAGACAGTACCTATAAACAAGCTTTAGCATTCTAAGAGTCAACACTACTTACTTTATGAGTACTACTGTAATGCCAACAGTTAAGTAATAAATGATTTATATTGTCATCATTAGACCAGAGCCAGGGAGACTCATGTTCAGTTTCAAGTCACTCAAAATCTTAGAGCACTCTTACTTCTCAGTCTAATTTGCCAGACTTGGAGATATCCAAGAAGATAATATGTGTGCTGGAGGAACCACAATTAACATACTTAACTCCTTGGAAGATGCATAAAAATGATAACAATGAAAATTACCGTAACAGCAACATTTCAACCTCTGTGTACTAAACCAAATTAAGCTGACCTAGCACTGTCTTATCTTTCATCCAGTAACATAGAAAGATAGAAGATCCTTGTCTTTGCTTTTTTTTTCCAAATATTTTTGTATTTAGATATGAATGAGGAATACACTTGGTCACAGGAGAAACCAAAGACGTTAGGAGTCTTGAATTAATAGTTTTCAGAATGTCTTTCTTTTATTTTGAGTTGAATTTTCATTAGATTAAAGGGATATATACATATACACATATAACATACATACATGCATACATGTATACATACCGGGGACTTGGTCTGACTTTGATGAATTTTATTACTTTTTAATTAAGCTGAAACATTTAGGAAAAAATTGTGATAGAAATTAAAATATATTTCTTCAATTTTTGGGATTGAGGGTTACTAGGCAAGAAAAAATTTCCAGTACCTTGAACTCCTGCCAAAGAGCTGATCTAACTTTTACTGGATACTGAATTTAGGATAGAAGTCAAATACGCCAAGAAAATCTATGTTTTTTGTAAAAAGATGAGTGGTACAAGAGGACATAATTGCATATATTCAATTCTAGCTACCTCATTATTTACAGTAAATAGTTATTTCTAAGTTTTAAAAGTTTCAAGGAGAGTGAACTAATTATTGGAGGATATTTAAACTGAATTGGATATCCTAAACTAGACCAGACCAAATAAACAATAATTAAACTGATCAAGTAACATCAAATTAATGCAATCTTATATAACTTTGATTAAAAGATCTTGGATATTATAAGGCCCTACATTAAAATGTTTATTCTTTTTTATTCAGTCAGAAGTGGCTCTTTATATATCAACAGTGCTTAAATAGTCTACTGCAGTTTTAAATCAATGCCTTAGAGGACCAAATGGAGAACTGTGTTATGTCTACAATGGTTATGCAATAAAAAGTTTTAAATTTCAATGTATCTGGGTGAAGAAGCTATTAAGAACAAGCACAACTTTTTTCAATGGCTGATGCCATTGTCAGTGCACTACAAATCACTTTTGCTCATTTTATCTTTATGCAATGTTTACAGATAATGCCCAGCAATCTGTGTGTCAAATTACTTCAACATTTTCCCAATCTTGTGGCATTCCATATATTTTGTATCTTCTTATTATCTCAAGAGAAATAGGAAGATAGCATGTTTTTATCCCAATTTTAAAAACTCTACAGACTGAAGACTATGAAGGGAGGAACTGGAAAAGGGAATTATCCAAAACTATGATAGCATATTGTTCTGTTGCACATAGGTATTAAAGGAAAACTTGCCAGCTCGTATCTTTTGTTGAGAAATTCATATAAGCTTCCTAACCTCTGTCTTGATGTGAAGCTGGATGATTGACTACTAGAGACCATCACCAACAAATAAATCATTAAGTTAAACAATGCAGTTTTAAATTTGGATCATTGTTAATAAGATGGCTGGTGACAACCTTCAATTCAAATATGAGAATATGTTATCATTTGGAGCTTTCTGAGCCTTCCTGTAAACACCAAAGGTGGTAGTATTTGAATTAGGCATATTTAGCATCTGCTAAAGATTTTCCATCTCAACTGGAATGCAATGATGTAATATTGTATTTCCATCTATTTCTGAGAGGGTGGATGCTATATCTCAGGATATTGAGTGTCCTAAATCACAGGACACTGGAGCCAGAGACTGCAGCATCCTAGAAGATGCTGGAAGTACTGAGCTGAACTTCACCTAAGGAATAATTTCTAAAAGTGACAGACTTCTTAGAAGACCATCTAGATTACAGGTGGGTCTTCTGTTTGTGAATATATTTCAAGTTTGGAAAAGTGATATTGTCTAATGTTAAAAGACTTGGTTTATTATGATTTGTTGTTTTTAATCTAACAAAGGGAGAGATATGGTATAGTAGTACGCATTTCAGAAGACAATGCAGCGGACAGGAAAAGAAGGACCTAAATGAGGAAAAGAAAACATAATGAAAAACCATGTTTAAAACTTCTATATAAAAGAGTTGGAAATTATAACTTTTAAGAATAGTAACAGTCTGTTAGGAACCGTATCAATAAATCATAACATCGACAATAATAACAATATGGTCATTCTAAAGAGTTGTTTTTAAAAATTCTGTTTGCCTCTACAAATCAAGATTGTTTATTGTATGAGAACTTTATCAGAAATGAAATGTTGAACCCTTTTCAGTCAGAATTCAGGCCTGACATGGAATGGAAACATTAGTAGTCTCTTATGTGTGACCTTACAGACTTAAATGTGGGGAGTGCAATTCTACTAGTTCTGCTACATCTTTCATCTTTTGGACTACCCATAAGGGTTGGGAATTGGGACATGGTTCTTTATGGTTCAAGTTCCTTCCCAAGTAAGTGATTCCAGTCAGTGTCTAGTGGGGAGTACAAACTGAGTTCTTGGGTACTCTAGTTTGAAGTCCATTAGGGCTCAAACCTTTTCTCCATTTTATAAAAATATGCATGACACTAGTGAAAAAGTCATCAAACAACATTAATATGCATCTCTAATATGCATCTCTATCTCAGAGTGTCTTGGTGATGTGTTGGTGATCCAGTGCCAAGAGCTGAAGGGTCTGGATGAGCAAAAACAGGTTGCCACTCAACTCTAGCAAGATAGAATGGCTGTGGTTTTGGACTGACTCTGGAACAATGCCAACTTCAGGTCTAGATAGATTGTGCTACTAGACTCTCAGCTTCTGTAAGCTGAGATGTAAGATGTAAGCTTTACTCAAGAGGACCTTTGCAACTGTTCCTAGACCATAAGGCACTGACTGCAGCCACTCATGATCATGTCACATCATGACTGGACTACTGTAATGTGCTCCAATAGGACTGCTTTTAAAGACCACCCAGAAACTGCAACTAGCGCAAAATATTAAGCAGGAGAACTTGGTATTGTCACATTACACCAATCTTGTAGAAGCTGAAATTGGTTGTTGGTTTGTTTTCTGGTGCAATTCATGGTGCTGGTGATCACCTGTAAAGCTATACATAAGTTGGGACCCAATTATCTATAAAACCATCTGCCCATTTAGAGCATGTCTGTAGCAAGTGTCTATTGAGAGTCCCATCCTGCTATGATAGATGAAGAAAAAATGAATGTTTTGTGTAGGAGCTCCCCTCCTGTTGAACAATCTCTCACTTAGGTACAAGAACCACACAACTTCAGGTGTTTCAGGAAGCTTTTAAAAATGTGGCCTTTCAAATATACATTTGGGGATCATAGCAAGGCTCTGACTGCTTGATATTCTGATTTTATGATGTTATTATCATAATTACTATGTTGAATTTATGGGATACTACTAATTATTGTTATTGTTCTATAGTTTTAACAATTGAATTATTATAATTTATTGATGGATTTAATGTATGGACTTTATGTTACATTGTAAGCAACATAGAATCTGTCATGCCCCTGTCAGAATCTGACTTAGGGGGAGGTCGAACAGCTGTCAGGAAGTGGGAGTGTGGATCCGTTAGCTGTGGAAGAAACTGAGAAGGGCAAAGTCCAGCTGGGCAAAGCAGAGGACAGGTAGAGCAAGGGAGAGAGAATTCAGAGGAAGACCCAGGCCCATCTCCTCTTCATCCTAGGGCACACAGGGAGGAATGGAGAAGGGAGCAATGTGAATTGCATGGCTTATGGGGGAGGAAAGGGCCCTGATTCCCTTCATTAGCTGCAGCTGGGAACACAGTGTTTAAAAAAGGAAGCTGTGCACAGCAAACTGTTGGGAGCAAATCATGAATTATCTGGTATCGTGGAGGCTTATCTATGTTCCTGGCATCTTCCCAACTGTGTGTGTTTTGCTGTGCTTTCAAGTCTGCAATTTCTTCTCCTGCCCTGTCAAGTTAATTACTGCAGTGTGGTTTGCTTGGATTTTTAGTTACAGTTTGTATGTACTTTGCTTTTGGACTGAATTTCTTCCACTTAAAGGCTGTTCCTGGGAGAGTTTTTCTCCAGCCAAAGGTAACCTGGACATTGGGGGCAAGTTGGAGATAATAAAGGGACTCTTCTTGCTTATTTGACTGTGTTGCCTTTGTGCCATGTCATCACAGAATCATTATAATTGAAGTGGCCATAAAAGTATTCGTAATAAATACATAGTCCCAGAAAATTAGAATTTTAAAGAATTAACTAAAATACTCACATTCACAAGAGGAAATACATGTGGTACAGTGCAGTCCCCTTCTTCACAGTTCTATGCTTGTTCTTTTTTAATTTAATAATTGGACTTTAAAAAATCTTGTTCAGCACTTACATCACTAGTGGTGCCTAATCACAGACACTGGGAAGACCCAAAGGGGCCCCATTCTTTTTTGAGAATTCAAATCCATCCAGATGCTGCCTAGTATCACTCTTCCTGCCTACTGTCCGCTCCATGCCAATCAGTGGGGCCAGAGAGGAAGACTCTCCCATGGAAAAGCCTCAGCAGAAAATCTCTAGCCTAGGGGGCCAACAATGGAGTTACTCTGGAGCATATTTGCCCAGAATCCTCTGCTCATACCCATCTGATCTCTTGTCATAAAACAGTCTGTAGGACTGTTATAAAGCCCTTAATGGCTTGGGTGCAGGGTACTTGCGGGAACGCCTCCTGCCTGCATCACAGTCCAATCGCCCCGTGCGCTCCCATAGGAGAGGCCTTCTGGGAATACCTTCGGTCAGGCATTGTCGGCTGGCGGTTCCCAGAGCTAGGGCCTTTTCTGTGGGAGCGCCCGCCCTGTGGAACCAGCTTCCTGCGGATCTGCGTTTGGCCCCTGATCTTCGCTCCTTTCGTCGAGACCTGAAGACCTGGCTGTTTCAGCAGGCCGGCCTGGATTGACCATGGGGTGGGTAGTTTTAACATCTGTAATTTTATTGTTTTAGTTGTTTTGTAATTTGGACTTGTTTTTTATTCATTATTTTATTGTATATCTTTTTGTATGTTCGCCGGCCTGAGTCCTTCGGGAGTAGGGCGGCATACAAGTCTAAATAAATAAATAAATAAATAAATAAATAAATAATAATAATAATAATAATACATCCATCAACCAAATCTCTTCAATGAAATAGTAGCTCTTCTAGACATTACCTCATGAACTGATGTTTTCTGTGTTAAATGTTACAATGACCACATTTCAAAAGAGATTTTAATTGGGTTGCAGATTTTATAGTTATGCATTTTTTTTTTAAAAAAAGTGTCGTATTGTCCATTTTAATTGTTTCAGATTTTGATGTAATTTTAATTCGCTTTGAAAAAACTGGCTTTGAAGAATTCCAGTTCCATGGCTGCATGGAAATTCCCATAAATCCATCTCATGGGTTCTAAGAAATGATAAACATTTGAAATTAGTTCAAATTAGTTCAAGTGTCCATCCCAAAACTGTGAAGAAGTGGTTTCTCCTGTTTGAAAATAACACATTGGATTCATGTATAGTTTGGCATTTTGTTACATCATTTCATGGATCATTTCAATCACTTGCTAGAAAGTATCACAAAATGAGGAAACATAAGTAGCAGAAGTTCAGTGAAAAATATACCAGAGACAATAAGGCTTCAATGGTTGCTTGTTTATTTTTCGGTGTTTAGTAAAATCATTCCTTGTCTTTAAAAACCATTTAAAACAGGGGTGTCAAAGTCGATTTCATTGAGGGCCACATCAGGGTTGCGTTTGACCTTGGAGGCCGGGGTGGGGGGTGGGCATGGCCATGGTGGGTGTGACATGGGACTCGTGTCGGGGGCACCTGTGGTGGCCAAGTGCTAAGGCAGGACTTCCCTGAGACCCTACCTCACTCTCATTATAATCTCCCTTCCTTCCTTCCTTCCTTCCTTCCTTCCTTCCTTCCTTCCTTCCTTCCTTCCTTTTTCTGTCCCTCTTCCTTCTCCTTTCTTCTCCCTTCCCCTCTTTCCTTCTTTTTCTTTGTCTTTCCTTTCTCTTGCTCCTTCCTGTCCCTTCTTGCATACTTAAATGCAAAGGGTGAAACAGTTCTCCTTTTGTTTTGTTTTTAGTTTGTTTTGATAGCCCTCTGTTAGTGAAAACAGAGCTTGGAGGGGTGATGCGTGCCCCCCTGAGCTCCATTTTCACTGGCAAAGGGCTGAAGGAGGCCATTGTGGCCAAAAACAGTGCACGGGGCAGGCGTATGCAGCCCCCTGGGCTCCATTTTTGCTGGCAGAGGCACTGCAGGCTATTCCTTTGCTATTTCCAGGCTGACCCCATAGACCAGATCTAAGCACCCTATGAGCCGGATCAGGCCTGTGGGCCTTGAGGATTTAAAGCTATTAAAATTGTACTGTGTATCCTGCTCCATGGAGCACAAGAAAGACTTTCAGGGAGCACAGGAAGGTTTGGTGAAATAATCCAAATCCAAGAATAATTAATATTCAAGAAGTAAAAATTTGAGGTGAGCTGGAAAAGTGGCCTGCGCTGTGGAATGGGGAGTGTTTCTCAGTTCATTGCACACATCTCCCCCACACATTCAGGTGTTGGTGAAGTTCCATTTGAATCCAGATTTAACAATTAGGAAACTCTTTGAACTTTGTTCAAAAGAAGTCAGTCTAAAGTTGACCAATGGTGTAAGGAGAAGCACAGTGCAGCAGGAAGGTCCATCTCTCCTGCCTACAGTACTTCACCAAAAATTGTCCCCTTCCTGTATAAGTCAGCTGCTAGACAAACTCTTTGGGAATTGGTGTCTACAAAGTGCTTGCCTAAAGCAAGGAACAAGTTTTGGCCAACAGTTAAATCTGCTGATCTAGTCATCAGTCAAAATTATCTCCCTCCCTGCCCAATTAAGAAGAATTATATCAAATGAGATTAAAAAAAAAATAAGATTGTAAAGTATGACACCAGTCTCTGCTCTGGTGTAGGGCAAGAAGAGAGGGACATTCACTAATGTATTTCCTTAACAGGTTGCACAATGTAAATGAAAGCATCACCCTAGAAGAGTGGCTGCAGAGGCAAGACAGGGATCACCAGTTGAGGCATGCATATTGGATGCCAATATATTTTTATGGCTTCTCAAGAATGAATGGTTTGTGTTTTTTAGATTAGAGGTGGGGATGACCTTGACCCTTCTTGAGCCAACAGCAACTGTAAAATTTACTGTCTGTAAAATCTGTTAGGACTTATCATCCATTGCCCTGTAGGGAAGTCAGCTGACTGCAGTAACTGAAGATAAGACCATAGAAATAGGGATGGGACCAGCAGTGGGACTAGAACATTTTATGCCAGTCAAGTTTTCTGTTGATTTCATGATGGGGAACACCTCAACTCAATAATGGAGAAAGATGTTAAATGATTAAACTATCATTAAGCAGCATCAACTCAGCTTGTGAAAGGTAATGCAGTTCTGGGGTTGTAATGACAGAACTGTAAATTATGGTAAAATCCTACTTCATATCCTTCTAATAACAAAGGAGCTTGATCATAAAGGATTTTGTTTTAGTTTTGCTCCTTGCCTTCTGAGACACTTCTTAGTCAAGGATCAGATTCCCCCAACAGCCAGTTAAGAGAGCTACTGGAGATTTGCATGGCTATTAGGTGCATGGAACACCAAAGCATCAAATGTTTCCCACCATTCAGGAAAAACAACAACAACAACAGAGAAGCCTATGATACAATGCTCACCATACATGCTACATTTACATGGTGTATCAATGAATGATTTAGATATTATGCACCTATATGGATGCTTTTCTCATATGTGCAAATCTGCCAATACTCAAAATACATCTACTCAGCCTCCCTTTTTTTAATACTGTTGTTTTGTAATCCTGATCTGACTTTACTTTAGTGGGTTAAGATTGTAATCCTTTAAAATAAAATAGGCAAGCTTTGAACATCTCTGAAAATCCAACATAAGGAATCTTTGCTTATATATTTCCAGAGTTCTTAGCTTTTTTTGGTCAGCTGCCACTTGTATTTTGTATTGATTTTACCCTTTGGCTGCTGAGGGCAAAAACTTCAGGTTCGTACTATGGTTAGAGATCAGAGGCCAAGCTTGTCTCTGGGCAAATTGAGATCTTCTGTTCCTTAGCTACACTAGAGAAGGTTCAACATGCATATCTCCTCCAACAAAGCACAATCATTTGTATCATTCACTGAAAAGAGTTGTGTGTGTGCGCGCATGCACCCACTTTTCTCTCTCAAACTCAGATCTTCTGTGATCCTGGGTATTTTGGAAACCCCGTTCTTCTAAAGTCAAATAATAAAACAATGTTATGACATCAAACATTATGACATCAAATAATGTAATTTGTGCATGCAGAAAGATAGCAGTAGGGGAAGATTACTTTAAAACAAAACAAAGCTGTTTTTTTAACATTAGCCCTTTATGTCTTGCTTAGGCCCATGCTTTTGGGTAATTCAACTCTTAGTTCCTTGTGACAGGTTGTGTGTGGATGTGTCTCTCTCTGCCTCTCTTAATGTATTCCTCCCTCTAGACCCACCTTGCATGGGAAAAGGCCATAGCAACAAAAAGCAAACTGTTCCTTGTTCATGAATATTAATCAGTAAACTCCCCCTGGGTTTTGAAAAGGGAGGCTCAGACCATCCCTTCCTCGCATCCCAATTGTGCAGGACCAGAGAAGAAAACCTAAAAGTCCTGGGAAAACTGACACAGAGGCTGCCCTGACTAGAGGCCTTCCCAGCAGGGACAAGGAAAACCCCAAGGTCAGGGGCCAGAGAAAGAGGCAGAACCAGCTATTGTTTCTACTATGTGTTGCTGAAAGCTAAAGCTTTATGGAACCTTCAGAGCTGCATTTTTGGCTATTTAACCTTGAAAACAAAAGGCTTATTTATTCACACTCACTCACACACACACATTCACACACATTCATACACACAAATACAACCCCCCTTTATTGAGGGCTTCATTTCCCCCACCCCAAATTGACAGCAGTGACATATGAAGGCAACCTTTTCCAGAAGCCTAAGGCCTATTAGACCACATAAGGTTCCAAAGGAAGAATGCCTGCTTTTCAAGATTCTCTCTGATGCAGATCTGTTAGATCAGATCTGTAGTTGGACAACGGCTGTAATTCTGCCCTCCAGGAAAAATATGTTGGCTCAGTTCTGGTGTGGAAACCAAATCACTCAGAACCCTTCGGAAATGTCTTCTTCCTTCATTCTGGTCCCCTTTCATTTTTCTCAGTTCTGACTTTGAGTCTTGAGTTTTGTGGGACGATGACAAAATAGAGCACTGTGTTTGTTTCAAGTAGGCAACTGTTCCAGACTAAAGATCATATGTGTGTGTGTTTTGCATGTGTGTGTGTGTGTGTGGGGGGCTTTATGTCAGGGTTGATTCTTGGCAAATTCCTGGACTAGTTCCTATAGTTTTCAAGGCAAGGTTTTGGAAGCGGTTTGCTCTTGCTAGGGCCGACAGATTGGCCCAAGGTCATTCAGCTGGCTATGGCAGGACTAGAACTTACCACCTCCCATTTTTAGCCTGGTATTTTAACAACTATACCAAACTGGCTCTCAAAGATCATTCAGAAATAAAGTAAATTCACATGAAAAAGCCCCCTTGAACAGTTTCTCTGTTTCAAAAAGCTATAACAATAACATGTGAACATAATAAGCCTTTTGCACCTGGTTTCTTTGGGTGAATCTGAAAAAGAAAAGGAGATGCAAGGCTTGCCTCTGCCTATCCCCGATGATTATAATGAAAAATTATGCTGAGAAATCTCTAAATTGTCCAGAAAGGACAATGAACTGCAAACACACAAACAAGGGTGATTTAGTTCCTAAATAAGAAGCAGTAGTACAAATAGAAAAGAGTCTTACTTTCTACAAGGATCTGTTAAATTCCCTGCAAGCTTGCCTTCAATTCACTTGAAATGAATAGGTTAACAAAGCTGGAAATTGGGCAGAAGACATCAAAATGAATCTGGGCTTTTTGGCCTGGAAAAAGGCAATTCAGGAGGGACATGTATAATTGTCTCCCTTTTTCTAAAAAGCGGGACAAGAATCCTCCAATGGCCCTGAGTGGAAGGAGATTTAAAAGCAACCAACCAAAGCATTCCTTCACACAGGGTGTAATTAACAGGTGGAATGATGGCCAGCAACCTGGATTGATTGGATAAATTCAGGGTGGGTGGGCCTATTGGGGGCAATTGGTCTTGAAAACTCAATGTTCCTCTGGGTTGGGGCAGAAACCTCAAAAGAGTAACTGCAGAAGGAACATGGGAAAGGAGTAGATCTATACCCTCTGCTTGAGATTTCCCCAGATGCATCTGGTGGATTACTAGACAAGCACAGGTCTAAGATGGGTCACGCAACAGGGCTCTTCATACATTTTCCTCATTTATTCAATATCTGAAATAGCTCTGTTATGCTATTCTTGAGACATGCGGTGCTTTGAGGAAAAGAAATAACCCTTTCCTTTAACAGCATATCAGGTTTAAGAAACAGTCTGTTACTCATTGTTGAATCCCCACATATTTCCCACTGACATGTTCTTTGTTATCCGCCGAACTCTCTTCCCTACTTAATTTTGTTCATATTAGAGTATTTAATTTTTTAAAAGAATGAATAGGAAGTTAGATACTGCAAAGCAACACTTTTACTTTAACCTGTGTTTCTAATAATGCATTGACATAATGACATAGTGTCATAAAGGGTGACAGAGAAACCTGGAGATACTTTGAGCAAAGGACTGTAGCCTAGGGCTTTATTAGACTGGTACTCAACAGAACCTGTCATGGCAACCGAAACCCAAATTCTGGCTGTGCTCCTTGGCCCAAAATGTTGGGGATCTTTGCCCTGATATATGACATTCCAGTTCTATTGGCCCTGAAATGCTCAGCCCTGCCTGCCACATGCCAGCAAAAAGATGAAATAAGTTGAGCTAATCTATGATATCACAGAGGATGTGAAATCTGAGCCACGCCTGACTGAGACATTGAAATCCCCCTAAGGAAATAGGACTCCACACCCAAGATACCCCAGGGAGCTCAGGAAAAGAAGACTGAGAGAACTGAGTATTAACAGTATCTGTGCACTGTCCTGGCATCCCAAATTAGCAGAATATATTCAGAACTGGCAGGCTGAAATGGAATATCTGGTCAGAAGGATGGAATGCCAAACCTTCATGTACTGTATTCTCAGCATCCCTCCCATTTTATTTTATTTTATTTTTAATTAGTCTATTTTAGTTACATGCAGTGTTCCCTTCCCTGTTTCTTTCACCAGGGCCTCTGCACTGGGATTTCCAAGGACAACAAACCAGTGAAGATTTGTTACCTCTGGCAAACTTTCTAGAGCAAATAGCGTCTCTCTAGTTCCTGTGGGGAGCTTTAGAGAATCCAATTCTGCTGAAAAAGGAGAGAGCTGCCATCTTTCTCTTCTCTTTCCATCAACTTCAGCTATTGGAGAATTTCTGTTTCTATAGTCTGGGTGAGGCATATGATTGCCAGTTTGATCTAGTGGTAAAAGCACCAAGGTAGAAAGCAGGAGACCTTGAGTTCTAATCTTGCCTTAGGCTGGGTGATTGTGGGCCAGTCATTCTCACTCAGCCCAACCCACCTCACAAAGTTTTGTTCTGGAGAAAAATAGGAGGAGGAAGGGTTATCAGGTATGCTAGCTGCCTTGAGTTACTTATAAAGTAGTAAAGCAGAATAAAAATCTAATAAATAAATAAAAGTAAATAAAATAAATTAGGACTAGCAAACAAGCAGGATCTGAGGGGGAAATGATTGCTTGGAGCAGTGCATGTGGGCACACAATGATTCACCAGACAGCACTCTTGAAATAGAGCACATCTCTTCCTGGGATTGTGCCAACAGATGCAAGGTGCATACCTACACAGATCCTCTTCAGATCCAGATCACGGGATCATTCTATCCAGTCCAGTAAGAGACACTTGGGAATGTCTCCAGACCTTGGAAATTTTGTTAGAAGGCACTTTAAGCAAATGGAAATAGACGATTCCCATCTCTCAAGCTATTTTTATCATAAGTAAAGAGTAAAGGTGCTGAGCCAAGTGGAACCATTGGGAGGGCACTCTGCAAATATTATTCATACAGTATCTCTTTAAATATTCCCTCTTCCTGAGACACCCTGAAGTGCTGTTCTAACAACTCCTGAATTTTATCAAGGTGGGTAGGAAACAGAAACCAAAAAAAAACAAATCGCACTTTTCCCTTTGCTTGTCTTTTTGCTTTCAAGCATGCATCCAAGGGAAAAGGTTTTTACTATGCAAATCCTGGGCCTCATTTGTACAGTTTTTAGAGGTGATCTTTCCACAAAATTCTATTAAAGGGGAAAAGAAACCATTTAAATTAGAAAGAGGACCCCAAAGTAGAGAAAAGAAAGTAATGGCCCAATCTGGTCTGTTCATATTTAAATTCCACCGAAGTGGGGGTAGGATTACTGCATTGCTTAAGAAGAAAGTTGAGCTTGACCCAAATTGGCTTCTGCTCTTTAATGGGACCTTTGTTTCCTACTATTGTCCTACATCTTCCACTTTGTATCCAGAGAATCCCATCCCACAGACTATCTGATTGAAGCCTTTTCACAAGAGGAGTTCCTTAGATATAACTCAAAGGTTGTCATCTATTGTCCTAAAAGATGCAGTAAAACTGACAGCAGTCCTTCAGTTTATAAGCAAGTTGTAATATCCCAGGGCATAAATAAGTTTCCCTGAGTGCACAAGGAAAGCTAGAGAGCCTTCCCCCCCCCGCAAGCTGTTTTTGACTGGCCTCCATCTAGTCTCTTCTGAAGCTGTTTGGCTTCCCTATTTTGATATATACTTTTACTAACCCTCTGCTACTGCATCTAATTTTCCCAATTCTTGCTTAGCTTGACCTAAGATGTCTCTGGCTAGGATTAGCCCCAGAGGAATCATTTGTAAGTCAATGAGGTGCCATACTTAATGCAAGTTTTTAAAGCCTGTTACTTTATCTGATTAGCCAAAATCTTTGCAAAATGGTTCTGAAATTAGAGGTGGTATTCAGCAGGTTCTGACCAGTTCTGGAGAACCAGTAGCAGAAATTTTGAGTAGTTTGGAGAACCGGCAAATACCACCTCTGACTGGAGATTTTACTGTATCCTTCCCCTGCCACACCCACCAAGCCATGCCCACAGAACTGGTAGTAAAAAAAATTTTTGAATCCCACTGCTGTTCTGAATGGAAACATTCTCCTGTGAGATCTTGTTCTGAATGGAATAAACCAAATATAAAATATTAAAAGAGCCTCATTCTGAAAAACATGAGAAGAGGCTTTTTTGAGAGACAGCTACAGATGGTAGTCTTGGGGCAAGGATGTCTGAAAGGCAGCATGGGTGATAATCAGCACAGGGCAATCAAAAAATTCAAAGGCTCAGCCAAAGCAAATGTTAAATAATTTAACAGCACACACTTATCACCACCCATCGAATCACTGGGATTAAGACTTATTCTAAGAGAGGGAGGGAGGGAGGGAGTCACCCAGCTGACTTTCATGACTAAGAGAGGACTAGAACTGCCTCCTGGTTCCAGCCTTGCACCTTAACCACTAGACCAAACTGGTAAAAAAATGACTTTTTAAAAATTTTGTTTCTGAAAAAATAAAGCAGATGAAAATAGAAAGGACAACTCTATAAAGCCATTATGCAAGCAAGGGAAGCCCTCATATATAGACCAGGCAACTGGAGATACTTGTTTGTCTCACCCAAATGAAGCTGAAGCCTTTTATTTTTAAATAGAAAACTGGCTTCTAATTCAGTTAAAATTTTAAAAAATGTATCTGTCCGGGAACACATTTCTTCCCTATTTGTGTTGTGGCTATGCAGATTAAAGGGGTGCTTTTTAAAATGCAAAATTCTCTGACATGATTTTGTGCATTTTGTCTAAACTTCAGTAAACTGACATTTGTCTCTTTGGCTGTATGAAAAACAAAATTTGCTTGGTAGTGCAGCATCTAGAACAGATTATTTGGGATGTGAGTGGATATGCAAGCATTGAGATGCTTTTAAGATATCAATAGTCTCCTTTACTAACAGAGAGGAGTAAAATCTGGAAGTTGTGCTAGACTGGGTCTGAGCTGGGTTTTCTGTTTTGCTTGAAAGGAGACAGAATTCTCTTCCTCATATCCTTTCTGCAGTGGTCTTCATATGGCTACAGCTTTATTTATCTGTTCACATGCTAGCAAAATAATGCTTAGGATCCTCCAACACAGATTAGAGCCCTGTGTGAAAAAATTCCAGATTTCAAGCTGGCTTTAGAAAAGGCTAAGGAACATGAGACATTTTTGCTGATGCCTGCTAGATGACTGAGAAAGCCACCCGCACCCCCCAAATATGTGTTTTACTGATTATAGAAAAGCCTTCAATTGATCAGATCAAGTTGTGGAACATGCTCAGATAAATCCCAGAACATCTTATTGCTCTTGTAAGAAACTTACATACAGGTCAGGAAGACACAGTACAGGCAGAATATGGTGATCTGCACTGGCTCCAAGTTGGCAAAGGAGCATGATAAGACTATATTCTTAACTCTTATTTGTTCAATCTATATGCTGTATTGCATATAAGAGAAGCTGTATTGGAAGAAGATGAGTGTGCAGGTTACAACCTTTGGGTTACAACCACTCATTTAGCGACAATTTAAAGTTATGTTGCTGCTGAATGACAAGAACTTACAAGCAGTCTTCAAAGTTGTGGTGAGTGCAATATCCTTGCAGCCCCATGATCATGTTTCAGGTATTTGGCAACCAGCTTGTAGTTACAATGGTTGCCTGCAGTCCTGACAGCAATAGGGGGATTGCCATCACTGAACTATGTGATCATGTGACATAATACTACAACTGCATTGTTTAGTAACTGAAATGCTGCTCCCAGTTGTTGTCAAATCCAAATACTTCCTATAGTTTTAAAATTGGAGGAAGAAACATTCATAACCTGCACTAAGCTACTCTGACAGTAAAAAAATGCAGAGAATCTGCAGACTATAGTAATAAAAAGAATGGTTCACATTTCCAATACATTTGGATGCATTCAGACATTCTAGATGTCTGGTATCATGTCCCAAAAATACATCTTGTTATAAAAATCATAACCACAATGTAAGCAGCATAGGAAGAATGTTGCTGCCTTTGAATTTTGATGTTGGAGCATTATCTTACTTTGGACACATTACGTCAAGACCCAGCTCTCTGGAAAAGGGTCTACTGCTGGAAAAGGTAGAAGGAAATACAAGAAGAGGATAGGGAGCAGTAAGGTGGACGGACATAATTATAGTGGCAATGAATGCACAGTTGGAAGAGCTGAATGACCAGGTGAGGAACAGATCATCATGAAGAAAATCTATTTAAATGATTGTTAGGATCTGAAAATGACTTGATGATCTAGAATAATTGCAGAAGTCCTTTTTTGAAGCATGTAAAATCAGGCAAATAATTAAGATGACTAGAGTCAGTCTTTCCCAACTTATATGCCTTTCAAATGCATAGATTTCAACTTTTGTGTATCTCAACTTGGCCATCTGGAAAGCATCCAGGCTGGAAAAACATGAACCTTGGTCCTGCATTCACTAGAAGTAAAGAAAGGGGTGTCCTGTTATTGTTGTAGGAAGTGTTATCTTTGGCATCCTTTGGCTCTCATAAAAGAGAATGGGGCATAGGCAGGTGACAAGAGCCTTGATTGAATAGCTGTGATTTAATAAAGCTTAGCAGTATCCATAGAATGCTTTCTGTATGCTGGATGTTTGAGGGTGTTTTTAAGATGCAAATAAGGGTGCTTTGCATTTTAAAAGGAGACACATTCACCTTAAATGGGTACACTTATTTTAGAATCAGGACTTCTTCAACATAAGAAAAAAGCCAAAAGCTTTTCCGGAAATTAAAAAGCAAAAGATGCCCACAGTGTACAAATTCAAATCTGTTGTTTCTGCATATTCTCTGTAGTTGGGTGAAGGTATCAATAGAGCAATTTTTAAAAGTTGTTATTAGAATCACCCCAAACCTTTATCTGTTCAGGTGCTGGGGATTATAACTAGTGGAATTCAAATTGCAAACTCAAGGTTCTGGGAGAGCTCCAGCTAAACAAGCATGGATCCTAGTTTGCAATCCTGGTTTATTCTGGACACAATTATCTATGAGTTCCAGTTCAGATAAATATTAAGTGTTCAGCTCCTAGTGAGTGGTTAGCAATTTCTGCTAACTGAGCCAAATTAGTGCACATCAACTGCATTTATTATTACACATAGTATAATAATGGGATGGATACACCAGATAAAGTTGGAGATAAGTGAAGTTTCCCGAACATTTATTGGACATCGGTCACCTTAATGTTTGCTTTTTTCCTTGAGCTGAGTGTGTTGCCTGCAGCACTTGCTTAATCTGAGTTACATATTTCAGGGACGGTATCTTGAAGGTGGATCTATTAATTAGCAGGGTGCTTTCTGTCAAGAGATGGTGGATTTATTCCTGTGCATCACCCATAAGTAGACAGTGAGTGACAGATTATGCATTAATCCCTCAAATTGGTCATTTTATTTAGTAGTGATGAAAAAATATATTAGTATTTCCCAATTAGAAGTGGCTTGACACAAAATTAAAAATCTTGAAAAAATGCTGAGACCAACATTTCCAGTTACTGGAAGAGGGGGGATTAATTTCACTTTAGTTGCAACTGCTCCCTACTGAAGCTGCTGCTATTTGAGCACTAACAAGCCAAATGTCTGCCAGCAGTTTGGGCAGCCAGGTATGTTGAGTGGCTGACACCCTGAGCTGTGCTTGGTTGAGAAAGATCCAGAAAGGAGGAAAACATTTTCTTATTGAGAACTTTAGAAAGTATATGTCTGAAACTGGGATAGAGCCACTGGGTATCTGGGGAACAGAGTTCACAAGAGATGAGTGTGTGTTTTCCTGTATGGTGATCCTGGTGTCCCTTTCTTTTTCCTAGACAGAAAGGGATACTTGAGTCTTGTGATGAACAAACATCTGCTTGTTTATCCCTTTCTATGTTGGGTGGGAAGCTGAAACAGAACCAGGGAAGGTCACAAGATTCAACATGTACCCAAAGCTGCTCTCATTCACACACTTGCAAGGCCAAACAGATGTAATGTTATCAATTGGGAGATTTTCCCCTAAAGCAAATACGTACCAGTTTCATGGGAAGAAAAGGTTATAACTTCTGCAGGCCTGTTATGATCCTATTCATCATAGCCTAATTGGCATGAAGATGGGTGAAGACTTTATTTTGTTTTAATCCAGATAAGGTTTTTGTACCGGATGGAATTACTTATTTATCTTGAATTTTTGTTTGTTTCAGACCTAGCTTAAACGAGAGCAGCTTCCTTTGTTTTTCATATTCCTCCATTCTCTTCTGTATTGGGAAAAAATAGTTTGAATCCTGCTCAGTTTCCTTTTCTTTTTAAACAGCCTCATCTCAGTAGGGAAATTAACTGCATGGCAAAAAGTTAATCTTCCATTACTTCCTGCCCATTTTTCTTCTTTTTTCTAAAAAGAATCTTCTTAAACCAGATTTTAGAGAGGAACAGACAAATCTTATTTTAGAACTTGGAGAAATGGTTTGCCAAGAAACCTTTCCCAAAGCCAGTGAATTGCTTAGAGAAATAGCCTTTCAGGTAACTTGAATGATGCCTTCTTGAATCCTGTGACAAGAAATAGATGGGCAATCCTACGCTTTGGAGCTCAAACAAAAACATGTGTACTTTGCAGCACATGGGTGTTGGGCAAATATAGTAGCTAAGTCTTTTCCCAAGAGTGCATGGCTGCCTTCCACAGTTACCACAATCCTGGAGGGGAGGGGGGAAAATGCTAGGTTATAGGAGTTGTAGACACATAGATATATATGCATCCCCATGAGCTCCAAAACAGCTTTTTGCCTTCAAATTCAAAGCACAGCATAGCTCTGAACCTTAAAAAAATACTAGCAAAACCTGTTTTCTCAGAATTCAGCCCTGCAGACAATGAGATGCATGATGTGACAAGAACACAAGTCTGTCTCCTGAGTGCAGTGACTTCTCCTTTTATGTACTTCTTCAACCAGCCTTAAATGCCAAATTAATCTTGTTCTGCGATAAGCCTACAGGAACAATAAAGGAAACTGAAATCTCTAGCAAATTCCACAACCAAATAAATAATTGGATAGAGCTCTAAAAAATTCAGACAATGAAATAGAGGCAGTTATTTATATCCTTCCTAATCTTGACAAAATGTTTTGCTGTTTCAATAAAAATCAATCTTAAGATAACCTACGTTTCCATCATTTAAGCAAGAAGTAACAAACTATCAGTTTTCTGAAGCAAACCAAGTAGGAGTCAAGTCATAGGCAGCACAATATTTCTTCAGAAATCAGTATTATCCCTTCTGTTAAGTTCGCATAGAGAGGCAGGACGCGGAGTGCTTCTGCTCTTAGTTTATTGTGACTTCAGCTCAGAACAGACCCAATTTGGCTTAGCCGAGGCAGCTCTATATAGCCAGCTGCCTCGGCTGACAGCCAATCAGAGTGCAGGGTTTTCCCGCACTTTTAAACCAATGATTTCAAACACTTTACAAGAACAACCAATCAATTCAAACTCTGCATACATAACACCCCTCCCCACTAGGTTTGGTCCATACTCAAACCCCATCTATCTAATATACTCTTGCAAATAGGTGGGGCTGCGACCTACGTGGTTCAGGTGTTTTAGGGTTCTCACATTGTGAGGGAGGAAATGTGTCTGTTAACATTTCCTTACTTGGACTTCTAGTATTGTAATAACTAGTTTGGTTACTACTACAACCTGGTCTCTCCTCCCAATCCATCTCCAACCCAATGTCAGCACCTAAGTCTGGTAGTGATGTGCAATCTTCCATTTGTAAAAATGCTTGTTGGCACTGTGACAGGTTTTGGGATGGTTCCTGTCGTGTTAGCTCGTTACACATGGGGTTGATTCTTGCTTGCTGATTACCTTAATAATCCCCCCCTTCCCCCCTAGGAGAGGCGGTAGGTATGGGAACCAGAGGGGAGCAATGGCGATGCTCCTGAGGTAGTCTGGACCGTAACTGATCTATGTGCCTGCTCCAGAGGACACCATCCTCAGTTTGAACCCTGTAAGACCTGGGGCCTGTAATTTGGGTTATCTCTGCAGGAATCCATAATGGTTCACCCACAAGATTTTCTGCATAAACAGAATCACCGACAGTGAATGTGCGAGTTTTGCTAGTGGAATCTAGTGGTGTGTTGGGTGCGTAAGTGGGATGAAGGCGGTCAAGAGGAGATCTGAGTTTCCTACCCATCAACAACTCAGCCGGGGTCAAGTTAGTTGATGGGTTGGGAGTGATATGCTGGACACTGAGTAGTTTTTCAACTTTCTCAGTGATATCCCCTGGACCCAATTGCTGGAGTTTCTCCTTGGTAAATTGTACCATACATTCAGCCCGGCCGTTAGCCAAAGGATGCCCAGGGGCTGTAAGGGCGTGTCTGATACCCTGCTGTGCTAAATATGATTCAAAAAGGTTGGAAGTAAATTGAGGACCATTGTCAGAAACAAGTACATCTGGCAACCCATGAGTTACAAAAAGTTTCTTAAGCTGTTTGACAACAGCATCTGCTGTGGTGGATGCCATAGGAATAACTTCTAACCATCTGGAGTATGCATCTACCACAATAAGGAAAGTGTGCCCTCTGGTAGGGCCAGCAAAATCAATGTGAATTCTGGACCATGGGCCCCTAGGACATTCCCATTCCTGTTTGGGGGCGAGAGGTGGAGCAGGCCTGACTTCCTGACAGTTGGGACAGGATGCAACCCAGTTTTCAACCATTTTGTCAATCCCTGGCCACCATACATAACTCCTGGCCGATCGCTTCATTCTGACAATTCCTGGATGACCCTCATGTAACATTTCCAAAACCTCTTTCTGTAGTTTTGCAGGAATAACCACCCTGTTACCCCACAAAATACATCCTCTTAATACAGATAATTCAGTTTGTCTGGACTTAAAAGGTTGGGAACGTTGAGGTAGATCTTGAAATGGCCAACCTTTCTTAATCCAGCCTATAATAGGAGCTAATAAAGTGTCTTTGGCAGTCTCTCTGGCAATTTCAGCAGCATGGACTGGAAGTTTGGCAACAGTTTCCAAAAAAAAAGTATAAGATTCAGGAGCAGGGTTCTCAATGGGCAATGGGCAGTGACTCAAAGCATCAGCAATGTCTCCAGGTCTGTGGATTCTTCAGGCATGACAGGATTGTGGGCATTGGTCTGTCTCCTGCCACAATGCCTAAGAGAGGTTTGTGATCTGTCACAATGGTGAAACTTCTCCCATAAACGTACTCATGGAACTTCTTGACAGCTGCCACAATTGCCAAAGCTTCCTTGTCCAGTTGGCTGTAATTTCTCTCTGCTTTAGTCAAAGTGCGAGAGTAAAATGCAATAGGGGCTTCCCTTCCACTGGGAAGCATGTGGCTCAACACCCCCCCACACTCCAAAAGGGGATGCATCACAAGTCAATACTGCAGGTAAATTCTCAGAAAACTGTATCAGGACACAATCAGAAGTGATTTGTCTCTTGATGTTGTTAAATGCAGCTTCCTCTTTTGTGCCCCAGACCCATGCAGATTTCTTATCCAATAGTCTGTGTAAGGGTTCTGCAGTGGTTGCTTTCTGAGGTAGAAACATACGATAGAAATTAATAAGTCCCAGGAATGCTTGCAGATCAGTTTTGCATCTAGGCCTGGGGGCTTCTTTGATTGCCTGAACTTTGGCTTCTGTGGGGTGGATGCCATGTTTATCAATCATATAACCCAATAATTCTACTTTGTCAGTTCTTAGTGTGCATTTCTCTTTTTTGACTTTTAACCCTGCTTCTTTGAACCTGGTTAGAACTCCTCTGAGTTTCTCGTGTAATTGAGTGTCATTTTCAGCAGAGATTAAAACGTCATCAAAATAAGGCACCACCCCAGGCAACCCTTGTAGCATCCTTTCCATGAGGCTTTGAAAGATGCCTAGCACCACACTTACTCCGAATTGTAACCTCTTGCATTTGAAAGCACCCCGATGGGTTACAATGGTTTGGGCTTCTGCAGTTAGATCATCTACTGTTAACTGCTGGTATGCTTGGGCCAGGTCCAATTTGGCAAAGACTGTGCCCCCGCCCAGAGAATGTAATAAATGATGAACCACTGGAACCGGATATGCGCTCTGCTGTAGCGATGGTTCAATGTCCCTTGTAATCCCCAGAGATTCTCACGGAACCATCAGCCTTGACTGGCGTGACTATGGGTGTTTCCCACCTGGAGTGGTCTGTGGGCTCCAGCACCCCATGGGCTATAAGTTTATCTAATTGTTCATCAATTTTTTCCTTCAATGCAAAGGGTACCCTTCTGGGTTTTAAACGGATTGGTTGTACCTTGGGATCTAGGTTAAATGTGATAGGGTACTTGCCTAATTGAAGACCTCTGGCAATTCAGACTTCAAGGACTCTTCCCACTCAGTGTTCCTTACGTGATTGATGCCAGTCACTTTGATGCCTAGCGGGTTGGACCATTCTACCCCCAGCAAACTTGGGCAATCTTTATCCACGATGGTCAGGGGTAGGCGTTTGATGTGACCTTTGAACTTCACGTTGAATTCTCTTGTTCCAACCACTGGAATTTTGTTCCCTTGGTAGTCTTTAAGAGTTAATGCCTGCTTCTTAAAGTAAGTCTTCTGAATGTCTGGTATCAGTCTCTTAATAGTGTCCCATTACACCATGGATAAATATGAACCTGAGTCCACTTCCATTTGGCAAGGCCTTCCTTCAATGAATACCTTGACATGCACTTTCCTGTTATTTAAAGAGGATGAATGACCAATAGTTACTGTTTGATGAGTTTCATTCCTTCCATTTGCTTCTGTGTTATTTCCCCATTTTCTCACTGGTGTTGTTTGGCTTGACTTCTCTGTCTTTATTGTTTGTAGCAAACTTTCTTCTGTTTGGTGGAGTTCTGGATGATTTGCAGACTCTTGCAAGGTGCCCTCTTTTTCACATCGGAGGCAAATGGTCCAGGAACTTGCATTCAGTGCGGGGTGGTTTCCTACAACCTATGCAGTGGAAATCACGCCTTTTCCTTCTCAGGTCGTTTCTTTTCCACTCCATTCTGAGTCTGTTGATTTCTTCTTCTTCTCCACTGTATTCTGACTCAGATTCAAGTTCATCAAAATGAGTTGTAGTGGTCTTTTCCCCATCTGAATGGCTCGTAGTCTTGTTCATTTTTCTCATGGCTGCTGCTGAGGATTTGGTGGCTTCTGCTGAAGATACTTCCTCTATGGCTTCTTTCAGCGTGATCTTGGTTTCATCAGTAATTTGCTCTGCAAAACCTTGTCTTTAAGGCCCAAAATGAAATGATCGCGATGGCCTCTCTAAGCTGCTGAATTCGACGCCCCCAATGTCTCTCAAACTTGCCATGAAGTCATTTATACTTTCATCTTCCCCTGATCGAGCGATAAAACTCGTGTCTCTTAATGAGGCACGATACTTGGGTGTGTGCCCTAAAAGCCTCTGTAGATCAGGCCATGCCATTACCTTCACGCTGCTGCGCCGCTAATGCCTTCGCCATCTTGAAAACTGCCGGACGCACATGAGAAAAACGCCTCTTCTGCTGCTCAGAAATGGCGCCAGATCTTCCTTCCAAAACATCTGAAACCGATCTGCATACGACTCCCAGTCTTCATTCTTCAGGTCGAACGGGGCTGGAGGGGTGTTCAACGCAGCCATATCGCTCTTCTCTGTTCCGCGTTGCCTTCTCTTCAGGGAAATCCCATCCTCGCGTCCAGTGTTAAGTTCGCATAGAGAGGCAGGACGCGGAGTGCTTCAGCTCTTAGTTTATTGTGACTTCAGCTCAGAACAGACCGAATTTGGCTTAGCCGAGGCAGCTATATATAGCCGGCTGCCTCGGCTGACAGCCAATCAGAGTGCAGGGTTTTCCCGCACTTTTAAACCAATGATTTCAAACACTTTACAAGAACAACCAATCAATTCAAACTCTGCATACATAACACCTTCCTTAAGGAACTTCCGAGAGGCACTTTATGACATGCCTTTAAAAAGCATAGTTGATATTAGCTTTAAGAAAGTGGAAGCACAGGTAATATGTCCAATGGATTTTAATGTGTTTTGATATTTCCCCCTCAAAACGTGTGTAGTGCTATTAAAAACTAGCCTTGGAAAATCTCAGAAAGGCATCTGAATAACAAGAAACTTGGAAATAGCATGTGTTTGAATTCATTTCTAGATATTCATATTAGTTTATCAGGACTCCAGAACAGCTGTTTTGATACCATCAGAGCCCTCCTTTTCAACGCCAATCTTCCTTCCACCTTCCTTTCCACATTTTCTACAAAAGGGAAAAAAAACTTTTTTTCACTTAAAATCATATGGTGAGCTATCTGAAACTTTAGATACACACATCTCCACATCTCTGAAAATCAACATAGAAAAGGGAAAGACAACTCTTAAGTATTTTATTTTGATTTATATGCATGGTATAAAGCCTGGCTGACAAATGGGCTGGTAGTCTGGAGGGCCTTTTGGACAAGGCTGAATAGGCATCAAATTGTTTTCAGCTAATTGACTGGAGGTCATTATTTCACAGATAAGCAGCATATTGAGCTTAGTTGATGACTGGGGTTCCTGACTCTCTTCTCTCCCCACTGTCTACTCTTCCTGATGCTGTTACTGCTAAACTCCAGTGGAGTAAGATGGCTCTTGATCTAGCAAGAGCATTAAGAGGATGTTCTTGTCATGAAAAATAAAGAGAGAGTGAAGCAAGGAATGGGATGCTGCATTATATAATATGGAACATGGGCACTAGTTGTTTGTATATTTGAAAGCAATGATTGAGGTATCTGAATATGCACACCTCTTACAGCCTGATTTCTCCTTCTTAGACCTTCACTATCAAGATGTGGCAGTCAGAGCACAAAATGAAGAGGCTACTGTTCCTTTCTAGATGGGTCTTATTCACTCAATTAACACAAAGAGGTGTGGCAGGGACCAATTTGAGGAAAACACAAGGGGTTGACATCATGTATCTTATATTTTGAGAAGGCATACACGAAAGAAATTTGGTTGTAGACCTTCATATTCCTTTTAGTATGTAACCCATTTCCTGATCATCAAGGGGTAACAGCTATGGGAGCAAACCTAGTGGTGACTGAAGGAGCTTCCTATTCCTCTTAAATCTAAAGCTCCATCTTAATCACCTGGTGATTAAAAAATGGAGCTAGATGAAGAGGTCCAAATCCAACTATGGTGGTGCCTTGGTGGTGCAGGCTGTTAAACACCTAGCACTTAGCTCCAGCTGCTTGCAATTAGTGCAGGCTCAAATCCCACCAGACTCAAGGTTGACTCAGCCTTCCATCCCCCCGGGGTAGGTAAATTGAGGACCCAAGATTGTTGGGGGCAATAAGCTGACTTTGTAAAAATGTCGCTTGGGGGGGGGGAAGCCCTAGTAATAAGCAGGCATATACAATGGAATGAAGGCTATTGCTGAGCACATTGGGTTGTGCTCCAAAGATTGTAAGCCGCCCTGAATCTCTGGAGAAGGGCGGCATATAAATGTGAAAAAAAAACTAGTATAATGTAGGACAGAGAAATCTAACTGGTTCTCTCTAACATTCCTTTATTACATGAAAGAACTGGAGAGGTGGAACAGAATCAAAGGAATTTTCCAAGCTCACATTTCATCCCTCCTTTCAAAATAGTTTAAACCAGGCTTCTTCAACCTGGTACCTTTTAGAAGTGTTGAATTTCAATTCATCTCATTCTCATGGCATTGTGGTTAGGGAGTTGACATTCCCTAACCACAATGAGAACAATGAAGAATAAAGCACTACCCTCCAGTATAGCTTTTCAGGAGAATGAGTAAGAGATGGAAAGGAAAAGGACACCTTTCTGTCAACCTGCTCCTCAAAAAATATCTAACCCCACACAAGAACTACAGAGGATGTCTCTTATTTGGAAAAACTGCCAGATGGATTGGGAGGGCCTTGTTTCCACAGCCTTCCCACCCCCTCAACTAAAATCTGAGCTTTGGTGGCTCAGCCTGAGCTTTGGTGGCTCAGGCTGTTAAATGCCTGCTCTTAAGATCCAGCTGTCTACAATTACTGTAGGCTCGAATCCCACCAGGCTCAAGGTTGACTCAGCCTTCCATCCTCTCGGGGTAGGTAAATTGAGGACCCAAGATTGTTGGGGGCAATTAGCTGACCTTGTAAAAATGCCGCTTAGTAATAAGCAGGCATATACAATGGAATGAAGGCTATTGCTGAGCGCATTGGGTTGTGCTCCAAAAATTGTAAGCCGCCCTGAGTCTTCGGAGAAGGGCGGCATATAAATGTAATTAAAAAAAAAATCAACTTTGTAAAAATCCATTTTTGCCATTCTTGGCATTGGAATATCAGATCCATCCTTTATTTCCATGATATATATTTTATTTTTTCTGTGATCTCTTTGAAGTTCTTTTATAGTGCCAGGGCTCTGGACTAATGCTACCACAATCAACACTATTATGGGTATATTCTTGAGAAGAAGAATAAGGAAGTGAGCAAAGCAAAGCAACAAGCTAATTATATGATGCACCCCCATGCATTGGCTCTCTTTTGTCCTTTTTTGCATATATAACAGTAGTAAACTTTCAGAGGGAAATATTTCTGCCCAACCTGAATTAAAAGACACTTTTAGCCCAGTCTACTCCTACCTATGTTCCTTCCAGATGACAACCCAACAACCAGAACAGGGTGGCTGTTGCTAAGAATTCTGGGAGTTGAAGTCTACACAACTGAAGGGAAATTGTTTCAGCTGTTTAGTGGAATCCAAATGAACATTAGGAAGCATTTTTATCATCTTATCAGGGATGAAAGAAGCCTCCTGGGGCATTGATGTAAATTTCTTTCTCATCTCTTGGGAATTTCAGATTTCCAAATTGCTTATTGTTTGTCTTGTATGACTGCCTTATAGGAAAGCAGCAGGCAGATGTTAGAGCATGTCACTGAAGCCTTACAATAAGGGCAGGCAAGAAACAAATCAGCTAAAATAAGTGTTAGTTGGGAAGTAAAGATTATTATTACATAATAAGAAAATCTGGGTTAAGGTTGACATGAATTCTTATCTTCTTTAAGGCACTTGTGGACAAACAGCCTTTCTATTTCCCATCCCTTCTTAATACAGTATCAGACTATTCTGAAGGTAGTCTATTCTGTATCTTTTCTTCCTATGAATTTTTCCTTCATAGCCCAGGCAGAGGCTATGTAGCCCAGGCATAGCCCAGAGTAAAAGTGAGTGTTTGTAATAAATTAGCACTAGATGAGCTACAGCAGGGGTGTCAAATTGGCAGCTCATGGGCTGGATACATCAAGAGCATGCCACGCCCACCCCAGCTACGCAAATGGGGAAAACATCGTGAAATGTCACCTGATGGCAATGTGATGTGGCGAGTTTGACACCTGTGAGCTACAGTATTAGCAAATTCAAGCTACTGTGGGTTTGTAACTTTGGCAAGACCTCAGAACAGGGACACGTAGTGAGATTTTGCACAACTAGACATCATGTCCTCATTTGATTACAAAAGCTCATCTGATGCAAAACCAAGTTTGTACTTTCATAACCTCCTTACTTAACTAGTTAACCAATTAGCAGCTATCTGTCAAACAATCTATACACTACAAACATTTGTTCCAGCATGCGTCAGGCTGCCAGTCTTCTTCCTCCTCACTTTTGGTGGGAAGAGACCTGAGCAGGAGGGGAGGAAACCAAACCAGAGGAATCTACCATTCCTGTCCATCAAAAATAAGTGACTGGCTTCATGCCTATGGCAAGATAGAAATGGCTACTGAGAAAGAAAATGTTATGCCAGCATAGTTTTCTGTCAGCTCAAGACTGGGGGAAAATACTGCGGAAGAAGAGCCCTCCATCTGATCAGGACTGTCTTAATAGCATTATGGGCCCTGGGCAAAGCAGTGTACTGGGGCCCCTATGACAACTACGCACAGGGATAAAAATGTAGATGGTCAATAAAATTAAACATGTATTTGCATGTTAGTATTAATTAAAAATGCAGTAAAATGTAATAAATATGTTGCTGTATTTAGATGATACAAGGTGCATTGAAGGGTTAATATACACAGATTAGTATGGGGGCCCTATGTTCCTGGGGCCCACGGGGAAGTGCCCATCAGGCCCATGCATTAAGACAGCCCTGCATCCGATGAACTTCTGTGCCCAAAATGCAAAAAGGAGTGTGCTCCATTATGCCTTTTCTCTCAGACAAATTAGATTCGGGGATTCTGAAGCAGATTGTTTGTTGGTAAATTATCATGGAACCAGTTGAAAATAACTTATTTTGTCCCAGGACTTTTTTTGGTGAATTTTGACTGTCTTTCCTTCCACTGGACAATTATTCAGGTTGCTTTCAGAAGAGCATAAACAGAAACGGGTGGGGGAGCATTTTCCTCTTCCATAGAATGATCAGAATATACTACCATAGGAATAAACAAACTTCTTTCCTTGGGCTATCCTGGTTTCACTTAATTCTATTTTTATCCATTAGTATCCATTAGTATTTTTGGAACAGGTTTAGCCTCAGTGGGATTTCTATCCCTTCTCTTTGAATAATTTCCAAAAAGAATATTAAAATTGTTGCAAAGTTTGCCTGGATCATTGTGATTCTAGTCTAGTGGCAGTAAGTGACTGTTGCAAATCTAAGGACATTTATTCTTGGACTGTGCTGAAAAATTGGGAGGCACAGAAATGTTAATTGCCTTAATCAGGAAAAGGACAATCCTTTCCATTTTAAGACAGAAAATTATATAGCATCAACTGCTGTTTGAGAGTTTGCTAATCTGATTACAGATGTCTAAACACTGAAGGAGACAGGGTGGAAGAGGAGATAATACAGTGAATATATTTATGATTTTTGTATTTTTGATTGAAAAGCTATTGGGGGAAAAGTTGGTCTTGCAAATGATCTCTGTGGATCTCTTCCCTGGTCAGTGGGTCCTATCCTATTCACATTAAGGCATGTCTTCACAGCAAAATGGGTGGACTCTAAATTAGAGCCTTAAAGTCGCAGTGTACTAAAATGAATATGAATTTACAGATAAAAATTAACTGTTATTTCCATTTTTAATTTTTTTTGGATATTTTGGAAGAGTCTGGCACATGGTTCTAAATGAATGAAAGGTAATAAGGAGTCAGTCCTAAACATTTTATTAAAGGTGGGGGAGAAAGTCTGTTAGCCATACTCAAATCTTTGTGAATCTATGGGCATATTATTGCAGATTTCTTATCAATGGTACAGAAATAGTTTGCCACAGTTTTTTCTGAGATTTTTCCTCACTTGCCAGTCTGTTTTACATTCCTGGAATTTCTTGGTAGTCTCTCATTCAGAAAAGTAGCCAGGTCTGCTTCTGAATCCAAATAAAGCCAATTTGTGGCTTTACAATTGTGGCTTTTTAATTAATCTTGCTGGGACTTTCAGTGCAGCCCTATGGCATATTAATTTAAATAGTCATACATATGTTTCATATTTTCATTGTTGAGATAATCCCAAAGTCCCAGACTTGTTTAGAAAGTAGTATGTTCTCTTATGTAAAGTAAGAGCTACACCCAGGAAAGTGCATAGGATTGCAATTTGTGGTCCTCTTTGCCTATCTATTCTTTCATTTATTAATTCATAATGTATCATGCTTCTTGTTATATATGTAGGTTTGAAGTCATTGGTTTAGTTTGAACTGTTCTTGTAAAATGTTGGAAATGATTGGTTTAAAAAGTGTGGGAAAACCCTGCACTCTGATTGGCTGGCAACTGCGGCTGCTGGCTATAAGTAGCAGCCGCAGCCCAGCCAAATTGGGTCCGTTCTGAGCTGTAGTCACTAATAAACTAAGAGCTTGAAGCACTCCGCATCTGTCTCTTCATGCAAACTTAACATTGGCGACGAAGGTGGGATTCCCCTGAAGAAGACAGCAATGCGGAACAGAAGGAGAACGAGATGGCTGCACTGAACACCCCCCCAGCCCCTTTTGATCCGATGGCAGAAGACTGGGAGTCGTATGCAGATCGTTTCCAAATGTATCTGGAGGGAAACGGTCTTGCCGACATTTCGAGCGCGAAGAGGCGGTCTTTCTCACGCACTGCGGTCCGGCAGTTTTCAAGATGGTGAAGGCATTGGCGGGAGCTGCAGACGTGAAGGTAATGGACTGGCCTGACTTAGAAAAACTGTTAAGAGCCCATTATGCGCCACAAGTATCGTGCCTCATTAAGAGACGAGTTTTACCGTCGTGATCAAGGGGAAAGCGAAACGTAAACGACTTGTGGCAAGTTTAAGAGACATTGGGGGTGCATCGAATTTAACAATTTAGAAGAGGCCATGCGCGATCCATTTGTTCTGGGCCTTAAAGACAAGGTGCTACAGAGCAAGTTATTACTGAAACCTAAGATCACGCTGAAGGAAGCAATAGAAGAGGCCTCTTCAGCAGAAGCTACCAAGTCCTCAGCAGCAGCCATGAAGAAAATCAACAAGTCCACAAGCCATCCTGATGTGGAAAGTCCACAACAACTCATTGTGAGCAAATAGATTCTGAGTCAGACTGTAGTGAGGTGGAGGAAGGAATTTACAGACTCAGAATGGAGTGGAAAAAGAAAGACCTGGGAAGAAAGAGGCAAGATTTCTACTGCAGAGGTTGTGGGGAAGCCACCCCCCCACTGAATGCAAGTTTTTAGACACCATTTGCCTCCGTTGTGATAAAAGAGGACACCTAGCAAGAGTCTGCAAATCATCCAGAACTCCACCCAACAGAAGAAAGTTTGCTACAAGCAAAGACAAAGAATTCAGGCCCAACAATCTCAGTGAGAAAATGGGGCACAGCACAGAAGCAAATGGGAAGAATGAAACTCATCAAACAGTAACTATTGGTCATTCATCACCTTTAAGAAGCAGAAAACTGCATGTCAAGGTACTTATTGAAGGAAGGCCTTGCCAAATGGAAGTGGACTCAGGCTCATACCTATCTATGGTGTCATGGGACACTATTCGCAGACTTCTTCCCAACATCCAGAAGAAGCACTTCAAGAAGCAAGCATTGACTCTTAAAGACTACCAAGGGAACAAGATTCCAGTAGTTGGAACAAGAGAATTCAACGTGAAATTCAAGGGCCACACCAAAGGCCTACCACTGACCATCGTGGACAAGGACCGCCCAAGTCTGCTGGGCCTTGAGTGGTTCAACCCATTGGGCATCGAGGTGACTGGCATCAGTCACGTCAACAACACTGAGTGGGAAGAGGCCTTGAAGTCTGAGTTTCCAGAGGTCTTCAGCGACGGATTAGGCAAGTACTTGGGGACCCCCATCACATTTAACCTAGATCCCAAGGTACAACCAATCCGTTTAAAACCCAGAAGGGTCCCATTTGCCTTAAAGGAAAAAATTGATGCACAATTAGATAAATTAATAGCCCAAGGGGTTTTAGAGCCCACTGATCACTCCAGGTGGGAGACACCCATAGTCACACCAGTCAAGGCAATGGGTCTGTGAGAATCTGCGGAGACTACAAGGGGACATTGAACCATGCGCTACAACAGAGCATATCCAGTTCCAGTAGTGCATCATTTATTACACTCTCTTGGACGGGGCACAGTTTTTGCCAAGTTGGACCTGGCACAGGCATATCAACAATTAACAGTTGATGATGCCACTGCTGAAGCCCAAACCATTGTGACCCATAGAGGTGCCTTCAAATGCAAAAGATTGCAATTTGGAGTAAGCGTGGCACCAGGCATCTTCCAAAGCCTTATGGAAAGAATGTTACAAGGGTTGCCAGGGGTGGTGCCCTATTTTGATGAAGTTTTAATTTCTGCTGAAAATGACACACTCAATTACACGAGAGACTCAGGGAAGTCTTAACTAGATTCAAAAAAGTGGGGTTAAAAGTCAAAGAAGAAAAATGCACACTTAGAATAGATAAAGTGGAATTCTTGGGTTACATGATTGATAAACATGGCATCCACCCCACAGAGGCAAAGGTTCAGGCAATCAAAGAAGCCCCCAGGCCAAAATGCAAAACAGATTTGCAAACTTCTATCATATGTTTCTACCTCAGAAGGCAACCATTGCAGAACCCCTACATAGGTTGCTGGACAAAAAATCTGCTTGGGTCTGCGGGAGGAAGGAACAAGCTGCATTTAACAATATCAAGAGACTAATCACATCTGATGCTGTGCTGATACAGTTCTCTGAGAACTTTCCTGTTGTTCTGACTTGTGATGCCTCCCTTTTGGAGTGGGGGTTTGAGCCACATGCTTCCCAGTGGGAGGGAAGCTCCTATTGCATTTTACTCTCTCACCTTGACTAAAGCAGAGAGGAACTACAGCCAACTGGACAAGGAAGCCTTGGCGATTGTAGCAGCTGTCAAAAAATTCCATGAGTATTTATATGGGAGAACATTTACTATTGTCACAGATCACAAACCTCTCTTAGGCATTGTGGCAGGGGACAAACCAACACCCACGATCCAGTCACCAAGAATGCTGAGATGGACTGAATTTCTTGCTGCTTATTCATACAAACTGATCCACAGACCTGGTAAAGACATTGGGCATGCAGATGCTTTGAGTCGCTGCCCACTTCCTTCACACATTGAGGACCCTGTTCCTGAGACTCACACCTTTTTTCTAGAAACTGTTGCCAAACTTCCAGTCCATGCTGCTCAAATTGCCAGAGAGACTGCCAAAGACACTTTATTGGCTCCTGTCATAGGCTGGATTAAGAAAGGTTGGCCACGAGGTATCTTGGGGATTATTTTCTTGAAAGAAAAGTTCTAACTCACTTGTCAATAACTTATTAAATACTTCCTCTTTTAAAATGGACCTCTGAAGCATCCAATTTCTTGGTTGTTGTTTCCCTCGCTACAGAACAACTGGGATACAGCTAAAGCTGTAATGAGGGGGGTGTCCATTAAATATATGGCCAAGAAGAATAAGGAGAAAAAACAACAGAGAGCAAAATTACAACAAGAGTATAAGGAATGGGTTGATAAATTGCAGGTCGCACCACAAGATAAACAAATTAAATTACAATTGGATTTAGTTAATCACAAAATAAATCTACTTGATAAGGATGAACTTGCCCAGAAATTAAAGAAAACGAAACAATATCAATTCGAGAATGCAAACAAACCAGGGCGTTGGTTAGCCTCTAGACTTAAGAAACAGTATAAAAAGAGGTGGGTCACCAAACTAAGAAATGAACAAGGGAAGTTATGCTTTAAGGAGGAAGAAAAAAAGTACATTATTCAAAAATATTATAGTGACTTGTATACAGAAGCTAATCATGTAACAGAAGATCAGATTCAAAACTATTTGAAGAAAGTTGATTTTACAGAAATTTTAGATGAGGATAAAGAATTTTTAAATCAAAACATAACCCTCCAAGAAGTATATGGGGCCATCATAAAGCAAAAAACTGATAAAGCCCTGGGCCAGATGGCCTACCCGCAGAAATTTATAAATCGCAACAAGAAATTTTAGGGAAAGAATTGTTGAAGATTTTTAATGAAGTCCTTGATAAGGCGAAATGCCCCCAATCTTGGCAAGAGGCCAGAATATCTATCATCCCAAAAACAGGTGCTGACTTGACAGATCCAGGTAACTACAGACCAATTTCCCTTCTTAATGTGGATTATAAAATTTTTATGACCATTATGGCCGAAAGATTTAAAAGAATACTTAATAAATTTATCTCTGCAGATCAAAATGGTTTTCTCCCACAAAGACATCTCAGAAATAACATTAGGGTAACATTAGATATATTAGAGTATTATGAAGAACGTAGTGCTGATCAAGCTGCGCTACTATTTCTAGATGCCCAAAAGGCATTTGATAATGTGAAATGGGAGTTTATTCTACAACAAATTAAATTTCTGAATTTAGGACCCAAATTTATAAATGTTATTACAGCTATTTATCAAAAACAAGAAGCTCAAATTTTAATAAATGGGGACTGATGAGAAGATTTCAAATACAGAAAGGAACTAGACAAGGATGCCCACTGTCCCTCTGCTGTTTATCATGACCCTGGAGGCCTTAATTAGGACGGTCCAACAAGAAAGTGATATAAAAGGATTAAAAATTAAGAAGGAAGAGTTTAAATTACAAGCATTTGCTGATGATTTGCTCTTTATTCTGGAAGAACCACAAACCTCTGGACTTAAATTGTTACAGAAACTGGAGGAATTTGGCCTTGTAGCGGGACTTAAAATTAATAAAAACAAAACTAAAATGATCACGAAAAATATGACAAATAAACAGAAAGAAGCATTGGCCACAACAATGAATATTGAAATTGTGGAAAAAGTAAAGTACTTAGGAATTATCATATCAACCAGATACAGCTCTCTCAAGAAAGATAACTATGACCCTCTTATCAAACGAATAACGGAGGATTTAATAAGATGGAATAATTTAAATTTATCTTTTATGGGCAGGATAGCCACGGTAAAAATGAATATCTTACCTAAACTACTATTCCTTTTTCAAAACGCTCCTATAATACTTAATAGAGCTTTTTTTGATAGGTTAAACAAGATAATATCAAGTTTTATTTGGCAAAAGAGAAAACTGAGGATAAAATTAAAATTATTACAGGATGCCACAGAGAGAGGCAGATTGGGTTTGCCAGATTGGGAATTGTACCATAGTGCTGCAATAATGACTTGGTTAAAAGACTGGATCAATCATACTAATACAAGAGTATTAACATTAGAGGGATATAATCTTCAGTCAGGTTGGCATGCCTTTCTCGGACAAGACAATATAAAAGGATATAGCTATGTGCAAAAACACAAACTTAGACAGACACTTTTACACACCTGGTTTAAAATCAAGAAACAAATGTATATCCAAACCCCAATCTGGCTATCGACACTAGAAGCCTTGATGCACCCACATTTATTAAGATATGATAAAATTATCACCTCTGAAGAGCTTTTAGATGTGAAAGGCGATTTACTAACTAGACAACAATTGATTGATAAAGGAATAGATTTGGAATGGTGGGCCTATCTGCAACTCCAATCTAAATACACAAAAGACAAGAAGGAATTGGGTATTAGTACAACAAGGACTGAATTGGACGAAATTTTGCTAGGGCAGGATAAAAGATGATCAAAAAAATCTACCATGTACTATTAGAGGCCAAACTGGAAGAAGAAATTGTAAAAGAAACAATGGTACTATGGATGAGAGACTTTGGCTATAACATAAATTTGGATGATTGGCGGAATATTTGGATTAGAAATAAAAAATAACCCTAGCAACCCGTATAAAGAAAATCTTTATAAATTATTCTATAGGTGGCACATGACACCAATAAGATTAGCTAAAATTAATAATAAACTCTCACCTACTTGTTGGAAATGCAACAAGGAAAAAGGCACTTATTATCATATGTGGTGGCGTTGCAGAAAGGCCCAGGAATTTTGGAATCAAGTTCATAAATGGCTACAAGAAATGTGCAAGGAGGAGATACATTTCACCCCAGAATTCTTTTTACTTGGAATTACAAAAAGGACATATCCAAAAGATACTTTTTACTTAATGATTCATATTATTACTGCAGCAAGGATGGCTTTTGCTCAAAACTGGAAAAATACTGAAACTCCAACTGAAGCAGAAACACTAAGAAAAATCATTATGTGCGCAGAGATGGACAAATTGACTATGGAAATAAAAACAAGGAAGAAACGGACTATTATAAAATATGGAACAATTTTACGGATGGCTGGACAGAAGAAAGATCCAATAGCTTATCTTAAACCGGACTTGATCTACATTGGACAATAAGTGAGATGAACTTAGCAATACCTGTTCAAATTTAATGTATGCTTTGTGTGTGGTTTTATGTTGTTTAAGTTTATGTTTGTTTATGTGTGATTATATAATAAAATAAACTATAAATTAAAAAAAAAAAAGAAAGGTTGGCCACTTCAAGATCTACCTCAACTCGCCCAACCTTTTAAATCCAGGCAAACGGAATTATCTGTATTAAGAGGATGTATTTTGTGGGGGAACAGGGAGGTTATTCCTGCAAAACTACAAAAAGAGGTTTTGGAAATGTTACATGAGGGTCATCCTGGTATTGTAAGGATGAAGGGATTGGCCAGGAGTTATGTATGGTGGCCAGGTATTGACAAAATGGTTGAAAACTGGGTTGCATCTTGTCCCAACTGTCAGGAAGTCAGGCCTGCCCCACCTCTCGCCCCCACACAGGAATGGGAATGTCCTAGGGGCCCATGGTCCAGGATTCACATTGATTTTGCTGGCCCTACCAGAGGGCACACTTTCCTTATTATAGTTGATGCATATTCCAAATGGCTGGAGGTTATCCCTATGGCATCCACCACAACTGAAGCTGTCATCAAACAGCTTTAAAAGCTTTTTGTAACTCACAGGTTACCTGATGTGCTTGTTTCTGACAATGGCCCTCAATTTACATCCAACCTTTTTGAATCATATCTAGCACAACAGGGTATCAGACATGCCCTGACAGCCCCTGGGCATCCTTCGGCTAACAGCCGGGCTGAATGTATGGTACAATTTACCAAGGAAAACTTAAGCAATTGGGTCCAGGGGATATCACTGAGAAAGTTGAAAAACTTCTCAGTGTTCAGCATATCACTCCCAACCCCTCAACTAATTTAACCCCAGCTGAATTGTTGATGGGTAGGAAACTCAGGTCTCCCCTTGACCGCCTCCATCCCACTTACGCACCCAACGCACCACTAGGTTCCACTAGTAAAATTCGCACTTTCACTGTGGGTGATTCTGTTTATGCTAAGAACCTCATGGATGAACCATTATGGATTCCTGCTGAGATAACCCAAATCACAGGCCCCAGGTCTTACAGGGTACAAACGGAGGATGGTGTCCTCTGGAGCAGGCACATTGATCAGTTAAGATCCAGATTGCCTCAAGAGCATCGCTTTTGCTCCTCTCTGGTTCCCATACCTACTGCCTCTTCTAGGGGAAGGGAGGATTATGAGAGTAATCAGCAAGTAAGAATCAACCCCATGTGTAACGAGCTAACACGACAGGAACCATCCCAAAACCTGTCACAATACCAACAACCATTTTCACAAATGGAAGATTGCACATCACTACCTGATTTAGGTGCTGACATTGGGTTGGAGATGGATTGGGAGGAGAGACCAGGTTGTAGTAACCAAACAGGTTCTACCATTACTATAAGTCCAAGTAAGGAAATGTCAGCAGACACATTTCCTCTCTCACAAGGTGAGAACCTTAAAACATCTGAACCACGTAGGTCTCAGCACGTAAGACCCCCACCTATTTAAAAGAATACATTAGATAGGTTGGGGTTTGAGTATGGACTGAACCTAGTGGGGAGGGGTGTTATGTATGTAGGTTTGAAGTCATTGGTTTAGTTTGAACTGTTCTTGTAAAATGTTGGAAATCATTGGTTTAAAAAGTGCGGGAAAACCCTGCACTCTGATTGGCTGGCAACTGCGGCTGCTGGCTATAAGTAGCAGCCGCAGCCCAGCCAAATTGGGTCCATTCTGAGCTGTAGTCACTAATAAACTAAGAGCTTGAAGCACTCCGCATCTGTCTCTTCATGCAAACTTAACACTTCTTAGTTTCATTACCAGAGAATAAAATAACACAGAAAACAGCACATCTATAAAAGCTACATAGAAATTATATGTAACCCACAACAAAACATACCAATATCACATGTCACAGAAAGCGAGAGAGGGGAGCATTTGCTTTTAGAGAAAGATCTATGTCTGAAGATCACCACTGAAAAGATATTTTGTCTGATAATTACTAGTTGCACCTCAGATGGGAAGGGATGTACAGATAAATAAGTCCCTGCAGAGGCAGATGATTTTGCCTAGACAGTCAGCCAAAAATATAAAGTTTTCCTTGCTCCCCTGTAGAGATTACTCAACTGGATTTGAAGCGGACATCAAGCACAGCAGTGTCATGCAAGTTATAACTGCTGATTTTTCATAGGCTGCATTTGCACAAATGCTCAACTCTATGTATCAGTGATTTCTGATTTCCCTGCTTAGGGCTCTTTGGTCAAAATTTTAGCTTGGGCACTCTCCAAAATCATCAGTGAAAATCCTTTTAATCAGGGGTGGGATTCAAATTTTTTAACAACCGGTTGTGTGGGCGTGGCTAGGTGGGCATGGCCAGGTAACTGGGTGGGCGCGGCTTCTTTTTTTTGCAGTCCCCCCCTCCAGTGCACACCTTTTTGCCTCCTGGGCCTCAGGGAAGTCTCCTGGCCAAAGCAATAAGACAGTGAGGGGCACAGCTGATCATCAGAACAGCTGATTGTTGGGAGGAAGAAAAAAAAGAAATACCTTATGATGTCAGGCATGCGCACAATGTCGCACATGCATAAGGACTGGGTGGGGAGGGTGGGCAGAGAGGAGTGGGGCCAGCCAGGGGCACGATTTGCCAGTTCTCCAAACTGCGCAGAATTGTAACAACTGGTTTTATAAAACCGGTCCGAACTGGTAGAATCCCACCTCTGCTTTTAATCCACATGTGTATCTTTGATTTCTTATTCATTGGGGCATCCAACCTGAAGGAATCCAAGATGACAACTGTCCAGGATTTGAAAGAAGATACCTTAAAATGTTGGATAAAGAGTAAAGTTTAAGGGAGGAGGGTAAAAATGGTGCTGCATGTATGAACACTAAATGAGGTTTATTGCCTAATATTGTGGGAAGACTGACAGAAATCCCCGAAGAAAACCAATGTCACACAAAAGCTAGTGAATAATTCTATAAATTCTTAGAAAGTAGAACTTCAATGGCCATATGTTAAACTGTGATGTTCTTTTCCACCTAGTTCTCTTTTACATTTCTGCATAGTTGAAAATATAGCAGATGATGTAAAGTGGACACCGGATCTCAAATCATTTAATGCCCTAAGAAAACTTTATGTTTGGAAACTTAAAGAAGTATACTGGGGCTCAACATTCATCAGTTTGCCAGAATTCACTCTTAATGTTTTACAGCACAGAACTTTATTTATGGCAAAAACAGCCCTGGCTCAGTCTGGATAGGAGAGTATCTGGGAGATTCAAATTTCTAAAACAGCAGCTTTCAGAATTGTAATAATTAATGTCTTGATAGATTCTGTTTCTCATTCCAGATGTGCTTTCCTCTCCAGAAAACAAGGAGAGATTTTCACAGAACCAACTGAAAAACCATATGTCTTTCTGTTAAGGGCGGACTCCCCCTCTTCCAGCCCTCACCCCTTTCCTTCATAGAAGCTGGATTTTGGTAAAGTCCTTGTTTCGCCAATCATCTTGCCTCTTCCCCTTGTTTGCTGTTCCACAGCTGAGGTCTTGCTGGTTTCAAATTCTTTCAGTAATTAGAAGGAACAGCTTAAAGCCTGACTTCAAACATGCAGCCCCCAATCTGCTGAGTAAACAGAGGACTTGAATAAGATCCCCAGAGGATCATTAAAATATGTTCTCCTGACCTGGGGGAAGGGAGAAGGAGCCCAAATGTGGAATGAATCAACTGACTTTTCCCCTGATGTTATGGCTAACAAGGGATCAGGTATTTATGTGAGATTTGGGGGTGGGGGGAAGCCATGAGGCACTGCAGAGGATTCCAGCACTCTCTCAAAATATTTCTCCAGCACATGTGAAGCTTGATTTGTGTGGCTGTGTCAAAAAGTGTATCTGGCATATATGAAGCTTGAATTATGTGGCCATATCCCAATAGCATAAGGAGGAGAGGTAGGGGAGAACCACAATAGGCTTCAAACATCAAATATGACATGCACACTAGTTAAAAATAATGTTAAATAATCTATATTTCTGATGAAAAGCTAGACAGAACCTTCCTCGACAAGGCCAGAATGCCAGGTAATTTGACTTGCTTCTCATTGGATTAAGACTATGAATAATTCAAAGAACCTTCACTAAAGCTTAAAGAAAGTTGGAGTTCTGAGTCATGAGAAGCCCAGAAACACAAGTGCAATGGCTGTCTCCTCTTCATATTCTCTAAATAATCGGAAGGTTGAGAGTTCAATTCTAGGTAGTGGCAGATGTTTCTCTCCTAGGGCACAAAGAAAAAATATCTGATGCAAACTCCTCATGGTATCAGGAAGGGCATCTGGCCAATAAAAGCTCAGCTCCATCCAATTGCCCTGACTCTACCCCAAATTAAGGGATTACAGGTTGTTAAATGGGAGATATTTTTAAAAACTGAATTTAATATAATGCCATACTTACAGCTACTTGGTAGTCTTACCCTCCTTACTTCTGGCTCATGCCATTTTAAAGCCACTTTCAGCTAAAACATACTCCAAGAATGAATACTGTTAATGAGGGAGGTAAACTTTAGAAAACATGTCATTAGCCAATTTATTGCTGATTGGTGAGAACAGTCAGCAAAGCATGGGTAGGGTGAGGGTCAAGTTAGATAGATAATAGTAGGTTATTTTCCTGTGGTATAACCTCATAGTCTCTTCATTATCCTACTTTTAGTGAACATTATTTGTTATAACATTCAATTTTTCAAAATATTTCTCAGTTCAATCTCTCAAGTTTCTTTTAAATCCAGGAAAGGGTTTTTTTGTCTCTGTCTCCAATAGCAACATGTACAATATATTTTGAAGGTCATACCCTTAGGCTGAGAGGGATAATTTACCATGGGTTTCTCAAAATCAGTTAAAGGACAATTTGTAAATTCCTTTACCAGTCTAATACATAAAAATGGGTTTATTTAAATCAAAAAGTACTGAAGTATTTTGTATCTTAATTGCTGTTTATCTCTTCTTTGTTTTAAGGTAAGGGATTTTATAAAATCTCTTCCTGTCTTTTCACATTTGGCTAATTCTACCTTGATTGCAAAATTAGGTATATCAAAAGAAGTAAAAAAAAAAGAGGCTAAAATGTGTGTAAGAGTTGCACACTCCTGTTCTCATTAGTTGTGTAACTTCCTAAGTTATTTTGACTCTAGATTCATCTTTTGGAAGAGAAAAATGTCTTCGTATTTTATTTTTTATTCTTGAATATATTCTATCCACTGTTTGGATTGCCCTTCCAGAAATATTGAAATTTTATGCTTGCTTGTTCAAAAGAATGAATGCACAGCAATTGAGCAATTAAACCTTAAGTCTGATACTTCTGCAAAATCTTACAACTTCTTTTTAATATGAAGAGATAATATCGTATCATCTTCCAATAAATGTAGCAAGTAATTTCTTCCCTGTATTTATCTCTGTGGTTTTATTATTTATGCATAATCCTGTTGCTAAAGTTTCAATTACTGAATTAAACAATAAAGGGGATAATAGTCAGCTAGGAATATTATTCAATATCTCAAGAAGCATTGTTCATTAATATTAGAATTTCCCCTGATTCAAAATTATTAACTCCTATCATGGCTTATAGATCTAATCTATCACATCTAAAACAATTTCGCCAAATTAAACTTTTTGTAACCTTCTTTTCATAATCTTTTACACAATGCAAAGCTTTAAGGATATGTAATAAACATATAAATTAGTAAATTGGTTTTACAAAAAGGGTGTAGCATTTATATTGCTTAAACATTAGCTTTAATTAAGATTGCCACATCTCCTTGATTTATTTATTTCCCCAGCACAGATTTGTTTTCCAAAATACCCTTAAAATTCTTTTCACTGTATGTTTCCTGTAGCATTTCTATGTATGTGACCTAAAAAAATCTTAAATATTTTCATCTTTTGATGGCAAACTCTAACATTCAAAAAAATAACTTTATATTGGTTGTTCACTGTAATTATCTTCTCTCTCTAATTTTAACTTAACTTTTTATTTAATTTAGATTATTTTAGTTGGAAGCTCTTGAAGGGTTTGTGAAATTGATGCATGTAACAATCTTATTTAGCAAGAAACTTAGAACATATTTTCCCTTCTCTGTCCCCTTCCTCCTCCCCACTTCCTCCCCCTCCCCAGTTCCAGCTCTCCCACTCACTTACATGAAGTTCACAGAGACTCTTTATGAGCCTACTTGGTCTCAGGAAAGAATGCTATGCTGTAGTCCTCCCTCTTTCCTCCCAGCTAATCTTTTTTCCCCCTGGCCATTCAGCCTTTTCCCCATTTCCCTAAAGCTATATTAAAGTAATATCATTGATAGAGTTCATTCTACTATCTTCTATTTTCTCTTCCCCTTCTCACAACTACAGGTGTCCTTCAGAAGCTCCAAGGCCATATTTTACACTGATGGTGCAGGTGGTCATCCAAAGCTGTTCATTTTTTTTTTTTAAAGTAAAAATTATTTCCTTTCCTTAGGGCTTGAATATAATTAGCCTGAATGGAAACTCCCCATTTTCTCCCTCTTTTAGTCAGTTTCTTAAAGGGTTTTAATGTTCTGTAAAGTAGTTTGGCTGATATCCTGAAATAACAAGACTATCTCCTTTCTGATTTTTTTCTACTTCTAGTTTTAGGGACTTTAATATAATTGATTGCAGACTCCCCCTCCCCCTTTGTTCTCTGCTCTCCACCCATACATCTTTTTAGTTATTGTGTTGATATATTTATTCTTTATTTTATTGTTCTATTATTTTACTACTATTCTGTTTACATGCCTTTCATTTTTCTTCCTTTTTATTATTATAAACTGCCTAGAATAGCCCGATAGTGGGATAAGCAGCAAATAAAGGTAACAAATAATACATAAATATTTCTCATGAGCCTTAAGTAATAAAATGTCTCTTTGTCTTTAGGATCATATTCAAAACCCAATAATTTTTTATCAGAAAAATAAATTACTTTTTTCAGCCCCCAGTTACATCAGATTTCTCAGCATTTTCTCATCTGACTTCAGATTACTTCTTCTACTCCAAACTTGTATATCTGCTGATTAGATACAGATATCTGAAACATGGGTTTTTTTAAAAAAAACCTCAATTTGAACTGCATTCTCTTTTTAGAATCATATGCTTGGATGGCAGTTTGAGTTGTGTCAGACATTTCTGCTTTGACATTTCCTTAAATTGTTCATTAATTTATTTGGACATTCCTGCTAAATCCTCTTTTACTGAAGTTAGTAAAAATTCCCATTCCAGTAAAACTTCTTGTTTGAGTTGCTTAATCAAGATAGACTCTGAGTCAGAATATTCTTTAGCATAGTGACTTATTTTAGGCTGGAAATCTTCTAACTGGAGGATTACTGAGATTCACATACCTCCTATTCTATCATACAAGTATTGGAAGAAATGTCCATCTGGGTTCAGTTCCAAGAGGGAAGAAAGACACTGGAAACATGGCGATTGCTTGGAAAGATGGTTTTAATGGTAGATAGAACCACATGCCTTGGAGCTCCTGGGTGAAAAGGGGAGAGATGCTGAGAGTCCCTTGGTTTTATGCCCTCTCTGGGCTTTGAACTTGCTTCCTGTTCCTGTGGCAAGAAATGTATCCCAATTGGTTGTCAGCCTCCCATGGGGCCATGCAGGGGTAGCTTGGTTGAATCTTTCTGGGTGATGCAATCTTCCCAGGTGCCATGTGATGAGATGGGTAGAGGGCAGGGGTGGGATTCTACCAGTTCACACCTATTTGCTAGAACCAGTTTTTAAGGTTCTAAGCAGGTCGGAGAACTGGTTGTTAGAAGAAATTACTGGCCTAATCCTGTAAGGAAGGCAGGAAGGAAACATTCTGGTGTTGCTTACAGAAACTGCCTCTCTGTTAACCCTTATTACATTCTTGGCAGGACTAGACTTCCTGTCTCAGGAACACCTCTGGAGTTATTTTTTCCCTCCTTTGCTGGTACTTTGCTTGTGTGGAGTGACCATTCAAAGTTACAATGGCACTGAAAAAAGTGACTTATGACCATTTTTCACACTTATGACTGTTGCAGCATCCCCACAGTCATGAAAGGCCAGGCGAGGAGATGCATGCCTTGATGTGAGTGATATTGAGTTGGCCACACACAGCCAATAACATGACCACCAAGCCTTGTCCACCCAGTCACATGACCACCAAGCCATGCCCACCACCTAAGCCACGCCCACAGAACCGGTTGTTAAAAATTTGAATCCTACCCCTGGTAGAGGGCTAATCCTATCATGCCCTGATCCCATCACCCTGGTGCTGAAAGGGGGGCAAGGAGCCACAGGAAGATGCTTTGTCTTTAAAGACATGTTTTTCCTTTTCTCATCCAGGAAAATGCAATCTTCTGCATTTTTAATATTTCATTCTTCTAGGAGAGGAGTGGATGCTAACTTTCTACACAGGGTTTAATGCCATTGCCTTTGCAGAACTCTTTTTCTTGAATTTTTGCTTTTCTTTGGGGAAAAAAACTTTACCAGGTTGGAAGACTGAAATCTGTCAAATAAGCAACTGACTCATTATGATCTTCTCCAGGAGTTGACCATTTTCTCCTCCCCCCATCACCCACCTATGAAAGAGATTTAAGAAACCTATATCAAAATTGGAGCTGGATGGTCAAATATTGTCCTGTTACTACAGGGATTATTGATATATCCAAAGGTTTGGGAATTGTAAATTTCAGGCCTTGTATCTATGGTAGACCATAGGTAGTCCTTGACTTGTGACCATTCATTTAGCAATCATTTCAGGTTACAGGTGCACTCACTCTTCCTTAACTCCTTGTATCTCCTATTTACCCATGTATCCTTTTACCTCCTTCACCGGCATTTTCGTTTTCAGACTGATAGTTCCTTCATTCCCTTATCTCTCCTTTGCACTCTCTTCTTTCTGCAGTTAAGACCTCTGTTTTTCTAACCAGCTCCTTTAGTCTCACTTTATTATATGGATATTTCCTAATAACAATAGTACTTAGACTTATATACCTCTTCACAGTGCTTTTACATCCTCGCTAAACAGTTTACAGAGTCAGCATGTTTTCCCCAACAATCTGGGTCCTCTTTTTACTGATGGATGGAAACCTGAGTCAACCTTAAAGCAGTCAGGATCGAACTCTTGGAATGAACAGTGAGTTAGCCTGCACAGCTGCATTCTAAGCACTGTGCCACAATGGCTAATAGCTGAAAAATAGCTTTTTCACTTTTGTTGTAAACCAACTACTTGGTTTGGAGCAACCTTACAATCCCATTACTATTCACACCACTGAGTTTGGGTAACTAGGTAGCTGACAGTCTACTTAGACAGTCATGAAAAACGGATGTGGGATACAGTACATTTGCTGCTCAACTACGCAGGAATTACTGACAACATTATTTTTTCTGTTGTGGGAAAGTCAGTAAAATCTTGCTCTAATTGTTAATAATTTATTGGTAGGTTCTATTTCCACCACCTTTTAGTTATTAACAAGTAATATCCCTCCACTATTTGCTAATGAAAAACAGTTTACATTTCAACCTTTATATATGCTGGGAGTTCCTTCTTCCATTGTAAACCCGCTCAAATGGAAAATGTCTCTCCTCTGTTGTTTCAAGGCTAAGGTTTAGACTTAAAGATTTTAAAGACTTTAGATTTTAAATTAGGCTGCAATCTGTGAATATAGGTTGGAGCTGCATTTGGCCCGGACCTGCGCTCCTTCCGCCGTGATCTCAAGACTTGGCTGTTTGCACAGGCCGGCCTGGACTGAGCAGGGTTGGGAATTTTAATTTAAGGCTATTTTAATTTGATTTTATTATAATTGGATTAGAGTTAATTTGATAAATTTTGTATTTATTGTATATATATTTCTGTGTAAGCAGCCCCAAATCCCCCCGGAGATGGGGTGGCATATAAATCCAGTTAAATAAATAAAATAAATAAATATCCCTAGGAAAATAGGGAGGATTTCTTTACTGCACTCAAATCCCACTGTTCTGATAAATTCGGTTCAATGAACCTATGGAACCATTAGCTCCCTAATTATTTTATTTCTAGTATCTGAAGTTGTAATTGGCCCAATGAAGTTAATCATCCAAAGTAGATCACAACCTACTTCTTAGTAAGCTAGAAAAAAGTGGAATAGATAGCACCACCACTAGATGGACTCGCAACTGGCTGACAAACTGTACTCAACGAGTAGTCCTTAATGGGTCTGTCTACGTGGAGGGAAGTAAGCAGTGGGGTGCCACAAGGTTCTGTCTTAGGCCCTTAGGTACTCTTCAATATCTTCATTAATGACTTAGATGAGGGAATAGAAGGGGAACTTCTATTATATAATACTATATAATATTATATAATACTATATAATATATAATATTATATAATACTGCTACCCTTCAAAAAGACCTTGACTATGTATCAGAATGGTCAAACAAATGGCAACTTCAAATCTCAACAAATAAATGTTCTGTCTTACATATTGGCAAAAAAAATCAGAAAATAAAATACAAGTTGAATAGTCAAGACCTTGTTGATGATCCAAACTCTGTCAAGGACCTTGGAATACTCATCTCTAATGATCTAAGTGCTAGAGCCCACTGTAATTACATACTCGAAAAGGCATTAAGAGTTGTTAACCTAATCCTACATAGCTTTTTCTCTGGTAATATCACACTATTAACTAGGGCATACAAAACATTTGCTAGACCAATACTCGAATACAGCTCATCAGTCTGGAACCCACATCACGTATCTGATATTAACACAGTTGAGAAAGTCCAGAAATATTTCACAAGAAGAGTGCTACACTCCTCTACTCGTTGCAGAATACCTTATGCCACCAGACTTGAAATTCTAGACCTAAAAAACCTAGAACTATGCCACCTTCGGTCTGATCTAAGTATACTATATAAAATCCTACATTGCAATGTCCTTCCAGTCAATCAATACTTCAGCTTCAACCATAACAATACAAGAGCACACAATAGATACAAACTCAAGGTTAACCTCACCAAACTTGATTGCAGGAAGTACAACTTCAGCAACAGAGTGATCAATGTCTGGAATACTCTACCTGACTCTGTGGTTTTTTTCCCCAAACCCCCAAAACTTTAACCTTAGACTGTCTACTATTGACCTCACCCCTTTCCTAAGAGGTCTGTAGGGGGGGTGCATAAGTGCACTAATGTGCCTACGGTCCCTGTCCTATTGTTTCTTTTATTTTTCTTATATGTATTCATTTCATGTATTCACAACTATGCTTATCCTTATACTTATTATCTTGTAAGCGATTGACAAAATAAATAAATAAATAAAATAAATAAAGAGGACAAACTGAACTGTAACTGTAAAAAGCTTACCAAATTTGCAGATGATACTAAGCTGGCAGGAATAGCTAACACCCAAGAAGATAGGCTCAAGATCCAGATGGAACACTGGGCCATATCTAACAAAATGAAATTCAATGTAGAGAAAAGTAAAGTCCTACACTTAGACAAGAAAAACCAAAAGTACACATATAGACTGGGTGAACCCAGGCTGAATAGCAGTAACTGTGAGAGGGATCTTGGAGTCTTAGTGGACAACCAGCTAAATATGAGCCAGCAGTGTGCAGCAGCAGCCAAAAAGCTAATGCAATCCTAAATTGCATTAACAGAGGAATACAATCAAGATCAAGTGAGGTACTAATACCACTCTATAAAGCCTTAGTAAGACCACACCTAGAGCACACTGCATCCAGTTTTGGTCACCACATTATAAAAAAGATGTTGAGGCTCTAGAAAAAGTACAGAGAAGAGCAACCAGGATGATTAGGGGACTGAAGACTAAAGCATATGAAGAGTGGTTACAGGAACTGGGCATGGCTAATCCAGTGAAGAGGAGGACCAGGGACACATGATAGCAGTCTTCCAATATTTGAGGGGCTGCCACAGAGAGGAAGGGGTCAAGCTATTTTCTAAAGCGCCTGTAGGCCAGACAAGGAATAATGGATGGAAACTGAACAAGGAAAGATTTAACCTGGAAATAAGGAGAAACTTTCTGACAGTAGCAAAGTTAGCATTTCTGTTATACCATGACGTAGTGGATTAATATGCAGGCACACTAGAGAACTACTGAATGATAAAGAGATGGACCCAGGATGATAACTATAAGAATCAATTGTCTATTTTCCACTCCTCCCATTCTTTCAAAGGCCACTCCTTGATTGCCAGCTTCCATCTCCCAATTCCTTCTGAACCCCACTTACAACACACACCAAATAGATCCAGGTTGGTTTTCATACAAAAAGGTGAAAGGGAGAGATGCAAGCAGGTTCAGCTGAGCCAAAGGTGGCAGAAGACTAGAGTGTCTTGATTAGGCTTCACTGTTACTTGCAAGTCTCTAAAAAAGGACCAATCCAAGCACCCAACAAGGATTATAAGCAAAGGTACCCATTGCTGTGTACTAGAAGACTAATTAAAACTGAGTGGGCACAGCTGTTGTAACTAATGCTACTGCCTATAAGCAGACAATGCACTGAGAGAATTTGCTCACTAGTATCAAAAGAACATCCTCTGTGAGTAGCGGGATCCAAGACAATTTATCCTTGAAATATTGTTGGCTCTACAGTGGTATTTGTTATTTGAAGTAGGATTTCTTCATCAGCTGATATCTCTGACTGGCACAAGACTCTTTTGAGTAAAAGTAAGAGCCTGATTACAGCATCACCTGGTCAGCAGGAGACTTATCAAGTTCCATTGTTGGACCTGCTTTTCCATTGGAAAGAGCCAAGGAAGCTTCAGCTAAGCTTCAGATAATCAGAGTTGGAAGGGACCCTATAGGTCATCTAGTCCAACCCCCTGCCCAAGCGGGAGACCCTACAGCATTTCTGACAAATGGCAGTCCAATCTCTTCTTGAAGGTCTCAAGTTATGGCGGTCCCACAACTTCTGAGGGCAAGCTGTTCCATTAGTTGATTGTTCTCACTGTCAGAAAGTTTTTCCTTATTTCCAGGTTAAATCTCTCTTTGTTCAGTTTCCATCCATTATTCCTTGTCTGGCCTACAGGCACTTTAGAAAATAGCTTGACCCCTTCCTCTCTGTGGCAGCCCCTCAAATATTGGAAGACTGCTATTATGTCTCCCCTGGTCCTTCTCTTCACTAGACTAGCCATACCCAGTTCCTATAGTCATTCTTCATATCTTTTAGTCTCCAGTCCCCTAATCATCCTGGTTGCTCTTCTCTGTACTTTTTCTAGAGTTTCAACATCTTTTTTATAGTGTGATGACCAAAACTGGATGCAGTACTCTAGGTGTGGTCTTACTAAGACTTTATAGAGTGGTATTAGTACCTCACTTGATCTCGATTGTATTCCTCTGTTAATGCAATTTAGGATTGCAATAGCTTTTTGGCTGCTGCTGCACACTGCTGGCTCATATTTAGCTAATTGTCCACTAAGACTCCAAGATCCCTCTCACAGTTACTGCTATTGAGCCTGGTTTCACCCAGTCTATATGTGTACTTTTGGTTTTTCTTGTCTAAGTGTAGGACTTTACTTTTCTCTACACTGAATTTCATTTTCTAAGATACAGCCCAGTGTTGTAGTCTCTCAAGATCCATCTGGATCTTGAGCCTATCTTCTTGGGTGTTAGCTATTCCTGCCAGCTTAGTATCATCTGCAAATTTGGTAAGTTCCCCTTCTATTCCCTCATCTAAGTCATTAATGAAGATATTGAAGAGTACTGGGCCTAAGACAGAACCTTGTGGCACCCCACTGCTTACTTCCCTCCATGTAGACTTAGACCCATTAAGGACTACTCATTGAGTACAGTTTGTCAGCCAGTTGCGAGTCCATCTTGTGGTGGTGCTATCTATTCCACTTTTTTCTAGCTTACTAAGAAGTAGGTTATAGTCTACTTTGTTGAATGCCTTGCTGAAATCTTAATATATTATGTCCACAGTATTTTGCTGGTCTACTAGTTTAGTCACTATGTTGAAGAATGAAATAAGATTGATCTGTCCTTAACAAACCCGTGCTGACTGCTAGTTATTACTTTACTTGTTTCTAGATGTTGGCAGATCTGTTTTTTTATTATCTTTTCCAGTATCTTCCCGAGTATTGATGTTAGGCTGATTGGTCTATAGTTTCCTGGGTCTGTTTTTTTTTTCCTTTTTTGAATATGGGAACCACATCAGCTCTTTTCCAGTCCTCTGGTAGTTCTCCGGTGCTCCAGGATTTTTGAAAGATATGGTGCAGTGATTCTGAGATGACCTCTGCCAGCTCCTTTAAAACTCTGGGATGTAATCCATCAGGCCCTGGTGATTTGTCTTCATCAAGATCAGATAGGTGTTCTCTTACTATTTTTTTTGCTTATTTTAACTTTTATTTCTGGTCTGTCTTTTACAGTTATGTTTTTGGTGGGTTGAGCTATAGTTTCTTTTTGCATGAAGACTGATGCAAAGAAGCCGTCCTTCTCCGAAGTCAACAACAGTGTGCTCTAGCCTTCATTCCATTGTATATGCCTGCTTATTACAAGCCACAGGGTCCTCAATTGTAGACAGTGGTGGATCAAGCCTTAAGAGCAGGCATTTAACAGCCTGAGCCACCAATGAGTTAAGCAGTTCTGCTTTCTCTCTGTTGCCTGTTACTTCCTTGCCCTCTTTTCTCTTTAGTGGACTGACTGTTTCCTTGATTTTTTTCTTGTTATTTATATGTTGGAAGAAACTTTTTTTATTATCTTTCACTTTTGTTGCAAGTCTTTGTTCGTTCTGAGCCTTTGCTATCCTGACTTTGTCTTTGCAGATTCTGGCTATCTGCTGATATTCTGCCTTAGTTGCATGTCCTTCTTTTTTTTGTACTTGTCCTTTTTCTTTCAATTTACCAGAGAGATCTTTGTGCAGCCATGCTGGTTTCTTCTTGGATTTCTTGGTTTTCTTTCTCAGTGGTATTGTGCTGGTCTGGGCTTCTATGATCGTACTTTTCAGTTTCCCAAGATTCTTGAGTTGTTTTCCCCTTTAGGATTTTCATCCATGGAATCTTTCCCAAGTTCTCTCTGAGTTTATTAAAATCAGCTCTTTTAAAATCCAAGACTCTGGTGTCATTATGTTCTATTGCTTGTTTTTGTGTTATGTTGAATTCTAGTATGACATGGTCACTCTCACCCAAGGTTCCTGCAGTTTCAACTCCCTCTATCACTTCTCTGTTTGTAAGAATTAAGTCCAGTATGGCTGTCCCTCTAGTTTCACCCTCTACCTTTTGGACAACAAAGTTGTCAGCTAGGTTGGTTAGGAACTTATTTGATTTCTCACTTGGTGCAGAATTAGTTTTCCAATTGATATCAGGATAATTGAAGTCTCCCATTACTATTGTTGTGTGTTTCCTGCATATATTTGTTAGTTGGTTGGCAAAAAGGACATCTATTTTTTCTGCTTGATAGGGTGGCCTATAATATACACCTATGGCCATGTCATTCTTTTTTTTTCTTTCATATTGACCCATATGCATTCTAGAAGGTTTTCATCTTTGCTTTCATGCATTTCTGTAGCAATATAGTGGTCCTTTACATACCGTGCAACTCCACTTCCTCTAGCTTGGAGATATGCTTGTTACATTCATTGACTTAGCAGCTGCAGTGCATTCCCCTGGTGAAATAACACACTGATCACCAACAACCTATTCACTTCGAGCAGGACTCTGCCTGTTCTTCTATCTTTCTGGTCAAATTTCTGTGGCTTTTGAGAGGTCAGGCCATTTCAAAAGGCTCCCCTTTTCTTATCCCTCTGTAACAAGCTGCATCTGTCCAAAATTTGCTGTACTTCATTTAATGAGCAGAAACTCTGATGGATCATTATTATTTCTCCTTGGGAAAAGCATAAAAATAAACAACTCTACTATATGCTATTTTCTTCACGTTTTTAAATAGATAATCTCTGCTTTATAAGAAAAAATAAATTAGGTGAACTTTCCTCCGCTCCCTCTCTTTTCCACCCCTGTTTTTTTACTTTCATGTTCACCCAAAAACTCAACGCAAAGAGAAGCTGCTGAGAAACAACTTCCACAATTAATGATGAGGTCAACCTTAGTTCAATAATGTTGCCTGGGTAATTGGATAGCTCTATTTCAGCCCTCCTTATCTGCTTATTGACACTGCATCTAAAAAGCTGCTTTTCAAGGTAATTAATCCAATCCAAAAGTTTGGATTCCTGAGCTGAAGGTGCTTTCAGGGCATGCTCCTTTATTTGGTGGTTTTTTCCTATGAAGATTGGAAGCAAAAAACTGCTTCAGTCCAAACTCTTTGAAGATTCTGGAATAGCTCCAAATGGCTTGAGTTGAAATATTTGTATAAAAATATTGCTTTGTGTAAAAAAAAATCAGGAAATAGTTTTGTGGAAAAGGCACCTAGAATCCCAATATTTGGTTATTCCCAACCCTTGCTGTTTTTTGGTACCAAGCTATTGTGGTAAAGCAATCTTGTGAGTTGTCAACAAAGTCCCTAAATTCTGCATATACACACACATTGCTATCATAATGAGAAGCTTAATGAAAGTTAATGAATCCTGAGATAGAAAATGAGAAATAATGAGATGGGAGCAAAATTGCATAGCAGAGACAGCATGTCACCCACAGAGGAGCCAGAAAAAGAAGTAGATCTGGAAAAGCCATTTGTTCCTGAAGTTTCTGTTTATATAAAGAAGTTAAAGGGGGGGGGGATACAGGTGCCTTGATTACAAGGGCAGTGGAATATTTTACATTTGATTTGATTTGGAATGCATAGAATTTGCATTTTTGACTCATTAAAGCATCTGTGCCATAACTTCAATTTTCCAGGTAGCACTGCTGCTGCAGGGAGGCTTTTGTTGAGTAAGTTTCAGACAGGCACTACATTCATGTTCCATAAATCCCACGTTCCTTTTCCAAACTGAAATTAAAGCATGGTGCAACTTTACAAATTAACTTCTGCTGAGACCCAAACATTTGCAGATGGTTGTCATGAATTATCAAAGTGATTACACCCTCTCTCTCTTTTCATCAGATGCTGAAGAATCAATCAATGGAGAGGAATAGACAATTAGATGTGGATGTAGAAGCTGAGGCAAAGATATTGTGGGTTAATAGAACAGATGAGGTGAAGTTGCATTGTGGCTTCGTTGGCTAGAGACATCTCTCTGAAAGATTAGGTACATGGCCTCAGATTGCTTCAGGTGTGGGCTTTGCTTGAAAATGCTTAAGTGGCATCCATAAGCAGATGGAGTTCTGTGAATAACCCACCTTCCCTAGTTAATGTACATTTGGTCACTGTGACCCATGCCTACCTCATATCTGGATTTGATTAGTGTAACACAGATATGATCAGGTGGCAACTAGATTAGTGTTGAGATCTAGATTAGATCACATCCACTAGTTTCTTTTTTATTGAAAATTCTAATTAAAAAGATAAAACTAAAATGAACTAAAATGAAAGAAAAAGAAAAGAAAAAAGAAAAAATATAACAGCATGGAAAAGAACAAGAAAAGAGCTTTGGTGGCTCAGGCTGTAAATGCCTGCTCTTAAGATCCAGCTGTCTACAACTACTGTAGGCTCGAATCCCACCAGGCTCAAGGTTGACTCAGCCTTCCATCCTCTTGGGGTAGGTAAATTGAGGACCCACGATTGTTGGGGGCAATTAGCTGACCTTGTAAAAATGCCGCTTAGTAATAAGCAGGCATATACAATGGAATGAAGGCTATTGCTGAGCACATTGGATTGTGCTCCAAAATTGTAAGCCCTGAGTCTTCGGAGAAGGGCGGCATATAAATGTAATTAAAAAAAAAAAAGTATAAACAAATTTAATAACTGAAAACAAATTATCTCTTCTTCCTATATCACATATCTTATCTATAAACAAATGTTAAAGTCTTGTCATTTCAGCACTGATCAGCAAAAGTCCATTAATCTATTTTAACGTTGATCAAATAAATCATCTTTATATATATTTTTTACTTTTAACAATTTTGATCTTTAGTCTGTTCAAATGATGTCCTAAAACTTGATTTCTTTTCTTTTTCTTTGTCTCTTTTCACAAAATTCTTCAACTCTTTAACAATTCTTTTTTGTAAATCCAATACAGAAAAATAGGTCACTCTCCTTGTTTATTATTTGTATATCCTTTTCAATTACCATAGTAAGAAATCAGCCAGCTTGTTTTGTAGTTTAGTGTAGCATCTTTTTCCATATCATTCATGGAGACTGTTATTTTTAAATTCACTTTCAGATTAGTCTCAATATTATTAGACATAACTTGTTCCTGTTTCATAACATATTTTAAACTGTCCATCTATAGAGGCAGACACTCTTAAAATTAACTTCTGAATCCAATGCTCAAAAATATATTTCAGTATGATGGCCAATATTAAAATATTTTGCTTTATTCTCTATAAGTAAGTCAAATTTAACTGTTCTCCTTTAGTTATAATCTTAGTTCTTTCTGATTCTCTCTGGCATCCAATCTTCAAAGTCTCATCCTATCATTTTTTAAAAGGCAATTCAAAACCCAAACATGGGAATAATTCTTATGATTAATTCCAAAACCTTATTTCAAATCCACCTGAATCCATAGCCCATTTGTAACTTTCTAAAATCAAAGTTCTAATAATCGTTTGGCTGTTTATTCCAAAAGAATTTTTGAAAAGTCTTTAAACTTGTATTTAAAAGTTCTTTCACTAAGGTTGATGGAAACTCATCCAATGCTATAAATCGTTTAGATCCAAAAATTCTAATAGCATAAAAACAGTTAACAACAATATCCAAAAGTGATTAGAAAAGGAACCATGTGAACCCAGTGTCCTTTTTGAAGCAGCTGACCCACTGGGGATTACTGCCTTGTGATCTTTTAATGAGGAGTAATTGTCTGGATCACTTGTGGACCAACTTAAGTCCTCTGTTTGTCCAGAGAGAAATTATGAAGATAAATTATGAACTCTATTATCTTTTTATTCCACCACAATTTTTGGCTCAGTTTTTAATGGTGCCATCTTCAGTTTGCCATTTCTTCCCCAGGTCATAGTTTTGGAACTAGTTTTTAGGTCTAATTCTCATAAAACTTTTAAATGTTTAGCTTCAACATTTCAGAAGAACAACCACCTCCCAAACTTTCTGTCAACAGACTTAATATTGGAATGTCAATCTATTGCCTTATCAATTTTAGAATAGGAGCTGAGAAAGCCTTTTCTATTAAATTAAGTGGCTCCTTTTCTAGAAAGTATGGTTAGATTCCTCATTTTATTTTTTTACATGCTCTGCTATGGTGGTAGGATTCAAAAAATTTTACTACCGGTTCTGTAGGTGTGGCTTGGTGGGTGTGGCATGGCTTGGTGAGGGTGGTTTGGTGGGGTGGCAGGGGAAGGATACTGTAAAATCTCCATTCCCTCCACACTCCTGGGGAAAGGTTACCACTGGTTCTTTGAACTAATCCAAATTTCCGCTACCGGTTCTCCAGAATTGGTCAGAACCTGCTGAATACTACCTCTGCTCTGCTATCTTCCTTCTTGTGCTTTTAAATTGGATAAATGATGTAACTCTCTGCTTTTAAATTAGTTGTAACCACTTTTTTGTGTATTTATTTTTAGACCATTGCAATGATAAGAATTTCAGCAGTTTGTAATTCTTTTGTTATATATTTTAGTAATTGAAGTGAAATATTTCAGGTGACAAAGTTGTCCTTTGGTAAGCAAATATTTAATAGCACCTGCTTTTTCTGCTTCCCTGCAGCAAATCTAATCATTCTTTGTCCATTTGTTACAAGTGAAACTTGAATTGCACAGTGGTTTTATCTTCATGGTCCCCTATCTAAAGCAGGAACATACTCTGTAGCTACTTTATTCTACCATGTCCTTATTATGTTGTCTTTCTTCACCCTCATTGCCGCAGCCTGAGAAAGCTCAAAGTCATCTTTAGCTGATCCAGCTTTAAAGTAGTCTTTTCATTTATTTCCCCACAGATTTTTTTTGCCATGAATACCATCTGGCACATTTCACCAACAATGTGGTTGCACTGTGGTCAAAGTTTGGGATCTGCCCAGCTTCCTAATGGCCACCATAGATGGCTTTGGGCACGCATACATCTCTCCAATCAATGGGTGTTGCTGTCCATGAGCATTTTGGCCAGTACTGAAGGAGAGACTGGGCACCTGGTTTCCACAGGGACTTCTTCCCACATAATGTCTGATCAGCATTTTCCATAGTACTTGTGAGGTCTCAGACAGGCCTTGTATAAACATGGATTTAGGCCAGTTCTTTCAACACAACACGAGATGTATGTTTCTGCATGCTGAACAGAAGATCAATTCAGACACTACAAGAAAATGAAGCCAAGGGAACTCACCAATCATTCTCCTTAATTTGCCCCAATAATTAAGGGCAATTCCAGTCTCCAGCCTTTTGACTGTGCAGAATGGGAGCAGTATTAATTATGCCAACTTCTTTTTCTAACTGACTAGAAGACTTTGTGGCCATCTGGAAGAGTCCATTGTTTTTTTCTGTCTACAGTACATTATTTAAATATGAAATTTCCACATTTCAAATGTACTCATTTTTGTATGTGGTCTTTGATTTTAGAAAACTGAGCATTTCATCCTTTAATTGGTCTAATTCTGGGGACATTTCCGCATGTCATTGTTTCCCCCCATAATCCCTCCAAAGCCACTATTGGAATAAACTTGCCAATTATTTTTACTTCTGCCAATTTCAGAACACTGAAAACATGCCAAGAACCCAGAAAATCAATCAGTGCTCTCCTCCCAGCTGAGCAATAATAATCTGTAAAAAGCAGGATTCAATATCCCATTGAGAGCTACATATTATAAATCCTATTGACGGCTGTGGAGATGGCATGGACTGCATAATATATTAACAAGTTTTTCCCCCCCAATGAGCCTTAACCATGGTTGTAGGCTGCAGAGACATCTGACTGGGAGAAAAGAGGCTACAAATTGAGGCGGGGGATGAAAATTCTTAGGCTGCAGGAACTAGAACTCAAAGTAAGGACACTTATCGCTATCTCTACTTCATTGGAGTAACCAAAATTCCTTCATCAATGTTACTACATTCTATATAAATGGGGAGAAAAAAATGAAACAAAAAGAACCCATTACTTTTTTAATGAGAATAGTGATCTTGACATAGGTATATTCATCTTCCAGAAGACCATGTGTGTGCACACACATGTGTATGTGTGGCCCTGTGTATAAAATCCAAGTTGTGAGATACAGCGGGAAATGAGGTGATACGTGAAGGAGCTCTGTCAGGGTGCCTAGAAAGTCTCACCCATTCTCTTCTACTGTACTCCAGTGATTTGTCAGACAGGATATTTTTTATGGATAGTGGAGTAAGTGCCTTCTACAAGACCAGCAGTTCTTAGTTATCTTGGACAACTTAAAAGGTGGGGAAAAAATTAGATTACAAAGGAAGGGGGAGGGGAATGAAATGCTCAGCATGTCTTCTTTGGTCATAAATGGAACATAAGTGAGATTGCATCAAAGTGTTGAAGAAGATATCTTAATGTTTAGGATTTTGCCAGTCTGTTCAGCATGTCACTCACCTTACTCACGCCCAACTGAATACGTTCAGTTTTTACTGGGCAGTTTTTAGGAGACTTTCATTTTATTTTCACCACTAAGAATGGACTTTTACAATTGAGCCTGTTAATATTTCAGCCTTGTGCATGGAAGATGTCTTTTTGCTTGTGTTTGGGTCAGCATTTGAAGACTCGAGACTATTTTAAATATAATGTGCATATGTGTAATCGTTAAAATAATTATGCCTGATTGTGTCCATATTTTGGCATGCATAGCCTTCTTAAGAAGCCAACAATTCTGCAGGTCAATTGATATGGGAGGGCATTTCCCTACTTTTCAAAAAAGCTAAAGGAACGATTTGCATCTACAGGATATTGAACCAAGCAAAACCCACAAGGCAAGCAGTAAATAAGTTTTGCAATTGTAATATACCTTATTTTCAATAAATAAAGAATATTCTTTCAACATGAATACACTGGTTAACATCAACCATATTTCAGATTGGGGGGTGGGATGCTGGTTTTCTTTTTCTTCATTCACAGTCAATAATGAAGCCAATGTTCTTATTGTGCACAGACATTGTGACAAACGAATGTGTGTTCTCAGATTATTCTGCCGAACAATAACACTGATGTACAGCAGGAAAGATGTTTAGATCCCTGGTTCCTGAACATGTTTCTGCAGCCCCTGGCAATTGGCCCATCTAAACTGAGTACCATATTGCGAATTTGCAAAAGACATGATTTCTGGCTAATTTTTAAAATAAAAGCAAAAGTACAGTAGTCTTCAGATTGGCTTAACATGGTTGAAATTAAATAAATAACCCACCTAACTGCCCAAATTACAATAAATGTATGAAAATCTTACTATTGCCTCTGTTGTGACATATTTGTGTCCCCATGTCAATCACAGCAGGCTTTGACGATCAGGATGATCATGGGACGCAGTTACTGTTCCGAAAACCAGCTGATGCCAATTTATAGGATGCTGTTACTAATTTTCAGTTAATGTCACATTAAAATTTTTGAACAGCTGCTTGTTTTATAAATGGTATACCTAAATTTCACTGAGTTTTGGGATGCCCGGCTTAAGATATTGACTGTTGCTGTTATTCTTTTGTAAACACCTAGATTTCTGAGGGGGGAAAAAAACCCTGCAGGAGAGCAAAAAGCTGATGAAATGCTCCCAATGTGCGTAATGATGTGTTTTAAGCTGCAGCTTGCCAGGAGCCAGAGCCATCTGTTTTCTTGTTCTTTAAATTTCAAAAGTGTTGAGAACAAAATATGATCGGATTCTTCTCCCTACCATTCACCTTTCCCTTAATTTTCTAAAACCATACAATGCCCATTTTTCAAAGGGAATGACCTTGTAGGTTCATTCATTCTTTAAATGTTCTGGCTGAGGCCCCTATTTCATAGCTGCATGTGAGGCTTTAATTGGGCCTGTTGCTGCAGAATGCAGAAAGCATTAATTTTCCCTCTTCCTTTCTTTTTCCTGACAAAATCCAAATGATACTATAGTTTGTCTCAGAATAATTTGCATTGTCCTAACTAAACCCAGCAAAGCAGCAAATATCAAAAGAGAATCATGAAAATTAGGGTTCCAGATCCTAATTGCAAAACTCTGATGACCACTAGAGCAGTGGTTGCCAACCAGGGGGCAGGGGACCACTGGTAGTCCATGAGAAAATTTTGGTGGTCCACAGAGAAATGTCACCCCCAAAGCACCCCCAAAGCAATTAATCCAGACTGCTCAGAAACATAAGGCTACACCGCCCACATGACCCACGGGAACACAAGGCTTGCGTTGCTTGCATTGCAAACAACACGAGGTAGTGAGGGGAGGGGGGGGGGGGCCCCACTCACCCCACATGCCTCACCTGGCCACTGGGCTGCTTCTTTCTGTTTCTTTTTTCTTCTGCTTTTGGCTGCATGCAAGAAAGCAAAACTCCCCTAAACTCTGCCAGAAATGAGTCTTTGGGACCCTGCAAGGCATCCTGCTCCAAGAGGCTGTGCCAGCACAACAAGTCTCACAAAGATTCATTTCTGGAGGAGTTTGGGGGAGAGAAAGACTTCTGCTGCTTCTGCTGTTTTCCTTGCATGAAGCCAAAAGTCTCTCTCTCCCCCCCCACCAAGAACGGAGCCGGAGACAGTATCCTGCGATCCCAAATAAAGAATGATTGATCAGTAGGAAAATGGGGTGGGGAATTTTCCTGCAGACTTTTTTTGGGATTTTCCCAGAGTCTGCAGAAAAAGCAGAAGCACAGGACTGGCAGCTCCGGGATGACCAAAGGGCCAGTCCTGTGACTACTGCAGCTCTGGAATATGGGACCAACTTTCCCACCAACATCAGCAAGCCACCGTCAGTCTAAATTCATATTAGTGATCCGTGGGATCTAAAATTATGAGTATGGTAGTCCCTGAGATCCAAAAGGTTGGCGATCCCTGCACTAGAGGAACCAAAGAGATAGTACATCCCTTTGTGGTCACCCATTTTATTCCACACAGATGTGGTAGCCCAAATGAAAAGACCTTATTTGCTATAATCCAGTAGCAAAACATAGGGATAATCTCTCAGTACTTCAAAAGTCTGTCCTCACCTGGAGGGCTGTTTTGCAAGTGATCCCAATCAAGGAAGAGGAGGAGCCAGTTCTTGACAGAGGACAGGGAAGAAGCAAGAGTTAGCTGGGAAGGAAGAGTTTTTATTGGGAGAAACAGATTAAGGATTGTGAAGATTCTATGGATTGTAAACACATTTATTTATTTAGAATCTCTATATGGCTGCCCAACTTACCTCAAGAGCACTCAGCGCTTGACAGCCCCCAAACAAACAAAAACCTGATGTAATAAAACCTCCCCAAATAAAGGAAAGCATTAAAATAATAATGGCACAATAACAATAGCCCCGGATAACAACTCACAGCACAAAACATCTTATATTGGGCTCATCTAACATCCTGGCCCAGGGCCTAGAAGAAAATCCAGCTCCTCAATGCCTTCCCAGGCAGGCAAAAGGGAATTCATTCTCTTGCTGAAAGTAAATTAAGGTGTTTTAAGTGGAAGTCTCACACTGCTGCAGAAAGATAAACCACATGGGATTCACCAACCAGGTATGATATTTATTTATTCACCAGTTATATTCCTAAACCAGGCTTTGGCAGACCTCTTAGAATGTCCTGGGAAGCTGAATGTGGCTTTTCCGCAAAGCATAGCAAAGATTCAGCCCCAGTCAGTGCTGCAGAAACAAGGGGATGCTGCAGAAAACAATGAAATAAAACTTGAAAGTAAAATGACTCCATTTTCAATTTTTAAATTTAGTTTTGGAATATCAAGTATCTCCCTTTTATAGTAATGCTTGCATTTACTGCTGTAATTCTTGAATCTTGTGTTACTTATGATTTTTCCCATTGATACTGTTTCCAAAACTTTATAAACTTTATAAAACTTTATAAACCCACAAAGCTGAGGTTATTAGAACTGAAAATTAAATAAATAAGAGTAAAATAAAAGGCCAACCAGAAGGACTGCTACACACTTAAGTATATGATTTACATTTCTTAAAATGCTATAAGTAAACCAACATTAAACCAGGGGTGGGATCCTACCAGCATAACAACCAGTTCAGTGAGTGCACATGCACAGTACTTGTAAATCAACTTCTCCTGCAAGCAATAACCTTCTGCTCATGTGTGGCACTCAGCTGTGCCACGCAAAGCAACTAAGGTAAGAATAAAGGACAGCCTAGAGCCCGGGTGAGTGGGTGGGGCCAACCAAAGCAAAGAAGATCTTCGGAGCGAACCGGTTCGGTGTTAGCTGCTCTTCGGAACTACCAGTTCTATAGAACTGGGCTGAACCGGTAGAATTCCACCCCTGCATTAAACTATGGTTGTATAAAGGTTAATGTACATATTTGGTTTACTAGTCAAGTTGTTTTAATTAATTTGCTATTATAACATTATATTAAATATTTGCAGACCTTAACTGGAGTTGCTTCCTTATAAGGATAGATAGATGGGGAGGGGGAGAGGGAGCGAGGGCCATGAAGTCAGTGTCAACTCTTTGCAAACACATGAATAAATTGTTTCTATGGCGCTCTAATCTGGCCTTTGCGGACTTCCTATTTTGCACCATTGCCAGTATAATTCCCTCCGTCCACATTGCTATTGGCTTTTCTTTTCCCTTTCCTTCCACCTTTACCAGCATTACAGACACCTCCAGAGAGCTAGATTTCTGCATAATATTCCAAAGTAGGATAATTTAAGCTTGGTCATTAGTGTCTGGAATGAAAATTCTGTGTTGATTTGTTCAAAGATCCATATTTTTTTTCTTGGCTGTCTACAGTATTCTCAGGAGTTTTCTCCAACACCAAAGTTCAAAAGCATCAATGCTCTTTCTACCCTGCTTCTTCAAAGTCCAACTTTTACTTCCATAGAGTATCAAAGGGAATATACTGGCATGCACTATTCTGATCTTTGTAGATGTAGACACATCATGGCATCCTAATATCATTTCCAAAGCCTTCGTGTCTGCTCTACCAAATGTTAGTCTGTGGCATATTTCTTGAGTGCTTGTTCTGTTACTGTTGATGGTTGATCCTAAAAGGCAGAAACTATATCTTTTCTGTCACTTCTAAGGCTATTTATTGTTATTAGTTTGTTCTTCTTTATATTTAATTTTAGTCCAATTTTTTTCACTGTGCTCCTTGAGTTTTATTACTACTTTTGCATTTTTGGCTTTCAAGATGAGATGGATGGATGGATGGATGGATGGATGGATGGATGAGAGAAAAGAGGGATGGAGGAGAGAGAGAGAGAGAGATTTGCTTTTTCAAGCTTTCATTTGAGTCATGCTTTAGTAATTTTCTTGCTATACTTTCTTCTGGATGTTGTTTCTTTCCCTGCCCCACACCCTTTTAATTCCAAGTGCAATCTACATCTGTTGGATTTCCTGGTGCTTTCCTGTTCCAATAGTAAGGAGATCTGACCTTGCTCTTTTGGAAATCAGCCAAGATCAACTAGAATCTACCAGCCTTTGAAAGGAGGTTGAATGTTACTGGCAGAGGAAGTCTAATATCAAAGTATTATAGCAACAAATGTATCCCCCATGACTGAATAACTGCATAAAAGGTATAGTTATTCACTGGAGATTTAATTTTTGGGAAAGATCAGACTGGATTCTAGGCAGCAAGAATTCTGGAGAAATTCCAGCTACTATCGCAAATACTACATGCAAAATTCTTACAATGTGAAGCAATCAATAAAAAATACAAATATATGAGAACTCTACCTTTGCACACATTGATTAAATTATTGGGCATTCTTCGGAGGAAAGTAAAATTGCATTTTTTTCAAGATCAGTAAAAGAACTGTAGTATATCAATGCCACATGTTATGCATGAAGGTAGGCTGATAAATACAGAATCAATATCATGTGTACCTTTTGCATTATATCTCACTTGCCTAGTGGTGTAGTGAATGCAATGAAATCTTCAATGATGGTACCTTAAAAAAAGTGTTACTAATGAGAAATATTAACCAAATCCAGGTTGAGTTCTGAGTAAACCTGCATTGAATTGCCTTGTAGAGCGTGGCTTGAGACAGTAACACTTCCTACTAGCCCAGAAGTAGACCAGGTAGAATGATATCATTCCATTCCCCAAAGCAAAGAGAAGAGGTGACCATTTTATGAGGGGCATCAGGAGCTGCAAGAGAGGAAACAATATTTCCACAATCTTTGTGATTAAGAAGGCAAGGAGCAAAATGGTGGCTCATCTCCATCTAAAAAGAGTTTACTAGTCCATCTCCCTCCCCAATGCCTCATTTAAATATCATGAATATTCACTGCCTGGCACCCAGCTGGCAGCTGAGCTGTTTTGATTCAGAAACCTTCACACTCAAAAGAGTTTTTAATCAGCTGCAAGAAAAAGAAGAAAGTCAAAGAAAAAAATGTGAGGGGAAGGGAGAAAACCCAAATCAATGAATTCAAGAGAAAAGATAGGAAAAATCCAATTAACCTTCCAGGGTCTCCCAAAGTTGGTGTGCATCACACTTTTGCTGTCGTGCTGCCATTTTGCTGTACTGGGTAAAGAGCTGAAGGGGTGGGTCCTGCCATCATATTTGCACTGATGCAGCAAATCTCTGCTTTGCTGCCAGAGTTTAAATTCTGTGCAATTTTTTCCTCACTGGCTGCCTGAGTCACAAGGAAAGACCGATAATTACATCATTGCCTGGCAAAATCTGGGAGAAGGACTGGGTACTTTTTAGGATTCCCAGACCTGTGCAATAGGAGTGGTGCATCCTGGCACAGAATATTAATACCTAAAATGTTCGACTTTAATTTTAAAAACTTGGCTCTTGGTGTTACCTGGACAGCAGCCTTTCCCATTTTAATGTTAAGATGTGTTGGATGCAAATCATGAGAAGAATAATCCATCACATCTGGAAAGAATCTCATCTGGAAAGAAACAGGTTGAGAAAATCCTATCAAAATGAACATTCTGTTGGCAAGCTTGTTTCAAATTCTACCCAGTAAAGGGGATCTGTTGCTCCACTGTGTGTTTTAAAGAGAGTGACAGGGATACAGAAATGGAAGATGAAGATTTATTCATCTCTGAGCAAAATTTTGTGGATGAAGCAGAGTGACTGCATAACAAAAGCTTTCTCTCTGTGACCTATCTCTGTTTCAATAATCCTGCTATGATCTCAGCTCATATAACCTATTTGCAAGCATTTGTCTGCCACCTTCTCACCCCACCCTAAATGGCTCAGGGTTATGAAAGCATAAGGCATCATTCCAAAAATTGATAAATTTATTAAAATTCTATTATCACTGTTGCCTTTTAAGTTTCTCCAAAAACCCTGAAGAGTGCCCTTCTCTAGCGTTCCTCGAGGTCAATAAGATGGGGAAGACATTCTTATCTGGGTATGCAGTAACAATGTAATTTACTATTTTACATATGCATCACACTATTCCCTTTCAGGATAAGCAGTATTAACCAGAGCACAGAAAAAGACTAAGAAATAGTAGTGAAAGCAAACTACAAAGCAAAAGCATAACCATGTCTAGTTAATATCCTCCCTTGCACTCTTATATGTCATTTGGAAAGGAGAAGGGAGAAGGAGGGAGGAGAAAGGAGGAGGGGGCAGGGGAGGAGGAGGAGGAGGAGGAGGAGGAGGAGGAGGAGGAGGAGAGAAGGAAGAAAATAATTCTTATTTCCACCTTGTTCACACATTGTCTCATATGCAGCCTTTTGCTCCTTATGCCTTTATTCCCAGGGGTGGGCTGCTGGGGATTCGCAAGGGTTCGGGAGAGCCCCTAGCTAAGATTCTGTGCAGTTCGAAGAACCCCAAATCCCACTCCTGACTGGCCCCGCTCATTCTGCCCCTTCCCTCCCAGGAGTCCCCATGCTGCCTGTTTTGGATGCAGGGCGCACACAAAGGCTCAGGAAGAGCGAAAAATGGGCCTCTCAGAAGTTCGGGAAGGCCGGAAATGGGCCTGTTTCCAGCTTTCAGAGTCTTCAGAGCCCGGGGAGACTCTTTTTGCCCTCCAGAGCCCAGGGAGGGTAACCCTCCCTCCATGGTGCAGAAGGCCGACTAGGCCATGCCTACCATGGCCACGCCCACCCAGCAACCGGGCAGAGAATCCTTTGCTAAAAATTTTGAAGCCCACCCCTGTGTATTCCTCAATGTTCTGTTTCTGAGGATTTCATTCTTTTCATCTAACAGCTTCCTCACTTTTGCCCTCCCTCTGACTGTTCCTTCATTGTTGGTTTTGGAATTTGATCCTCACTCTTTCTCTTTATATACACAAATGTCCTCAACATAGTTTTTAGTTTGGGTTGCTCTCTTTCTACCATGTCCACAATTATCCAGCACCCATCCATTCTTGGTCCTCTCTACAGAGCACTATAGAACAAAGGCTATAGCCAGGGTCACTCTTTCCTGACGTTTACAATAGTAATGCCACAGGGATCTAAAGCAGGGGTGGGATTCTACCAGTTCTGTCCGGCTCTGTAGAACCAGTAGCTCTGAAGAGCAGCAGACATAGAACTGGTTCTGTCTGCTGCTGTTTTGGCCCACCTGCCCATCCGGGCTCTTACCTGACCTTTATTTCCTGCTTTTTCAACCTCAGCTGCCGTGTGAGGCACAGCTGCGGTTGAAAAAGCAGGAAAAAAGTGCTTATTCAAACGCTGCTTCCCTGCACGCAGCACTGCTCAGCTGTCCAGGCAGCAAGCTGACGAAGATTTACATGCGCATGCAGCGTGCAGGGAAGCACATTGTAAATCACCAAACCGGTAGTTAACCCACCCCTGATCTAAAGTACATGTCTGCATGGATCTCTTCTCAAAAGTCCTTGTTAGGACCTGATGCTAAACCTGCAAACAGGTTAGATCAGTTAAAGAAGATCACCTGTTGAAATTCCCACCTGAACATCAGGACTTTGGATGCTACATAAATAAAGTACTACACCTTGGTAAGGGAGTGGGCAAGGAAGGGGCTGCTCAGTCTGCCCAGCTTTAAATGGAATAGAGGAAACTGGTGGCATCCATTTGGTGTGAGTCCCATCCTGACTGTCCTCAAGAATTGCAAGAGCACAACAGAAGTCTTGAGGAATACTGTTGCCTGTTTCCAACGAAATGACAGCTCTTTTGCATAAGGAGAAATGGGGAAGGAGGCACAGACATAATAAGAGGAATGTAAACAGCTTTTATGTCAGAAAAACTGCCAACAAACAGCAGGGACAGTCTGTTGACAAATTAAAATGGCTCTTTCAAAATGCTATTTCTTTCAATATACCATCATAGCACAAATCATTACCTTTGATATAGTATCAGCTGGTGTATCATCAAACAAGGAAGGTAGATCTCTCTGGCTGGGAGAATTGGAGAACAGTTAGGGTCACCATCTATTTTCCTTTTGCAATTCCATCGCTATAGTCTTGTCTGTGTTTTATCCAGATCTCCTTTCCTAAACGAAGTAGATTGATAACAGGATTCTCACAATGAGAAGCTGAAGTAGCCATAAGAAGATTTTAAAGAGTCTTTCCATTGCCTGGTCCTTCTGAATCCACTTTAAAATATATCTGCAAGTTGATCTGGGCTGGCTTGAGTATTTTGGAATCTATTAATGAGAAGATTAAGGACAAGGGGCATTGAATGTGCTTGCAAGTTGATAGCTCAGAGAACACCTAACCCTAACCCTAATCCCTTCTGGCTAGGGATCGCAGAGAAGTATCCGCCAAGTTGTGTTTGACTGGCAACTAGGAACTGAGTGACTTTTTCTGCTCCCTCTGGTCTACACCTAAATGCATATTCCTTTGTCCTCTTTACAAGTTGCATGATATTGCTTTCCATGCAATGTGATCAACAAGAATTTGTAATTGCACAGTAATGAATTCCAGCTTGGCTACCTTTGGAACATTATGCTTGCTATATCAATAATATCTACTTTGCTCTTTTGGATTACTTTGTTCTTCCTCTTTCTCCCTTCTTTGTGTATGTTTTATCGGCTTGTCATCTGCTTGTGAGGCTCCAGCTTCACAAAAACTGTCTAGAATTCTTGGGCCATGTGGATAGTGGTGAATTAGCTTTGAAATCTGTTCTTAGCAATATCCATAGTTGCGCTTTTCTCCACTGCCATAAATTAGTACTTAGATGGTTCAAGAGAATAATTACTTTGAACAGATATTCCCTGTGAAGCCTTCCTGGAACAGAATCAAACTCCACATGCCATGCTGTCAAAATGCATATTGGAGGAAGCTCACAGCTGGATTCCTCATCATGCCTCCCTACTACAAGACTAAAAAGGTACACATCTCACCTCCTCCTCACTTTTGCTTAACTTTGTCTGTCATTCTACTACATTTTCCATGTCATTTTGGAAAGAATGATTTCTCCTAACTAGGAATCAAATCTCAAGCTATCTATTGGACTTACACAGACATCACTCCTCCTATGAGACTACTCTAAACACAAAAGACAGCCTTGGAGGGGATCTGTTAGAGGGAAGTCTGAAGGGAGTCTGTTTCATTAAGATGTCATGAGTTCATCTACTTCAAAGTGCATTATCCCCCCCCCATACTTTTATTAAAGTTTACAAATACAAAGATAAAAAGCTATGCAAATTAAGAAAGTTATAAAAAATAAAGGCCAAATAAATCAATCCAAATAATGCCCATTTTAACCTGAAAATCTTGTGTTGCTTTCTGAATTGAAGTTGCCACTGTTTTCACCAATGCTAGGCATTTGATCTTTTGTACATGCCAGCTTCTAACTTAAAAATAAGTTTTATAACAACCTTACTCATACTATTTGTACCTTACTCATACTATTTGTGTCATGCACAAATATTTTTAACAAGACAATGCAAAATATTAAGTGTGCTATTCTACTTTGGTATCTACATTACTGATCCAATGAAGCATGAATTGACAGAAGAATGAAATGTGAAAAAAAAGATGTGAAGAATGTGTTGACTCCTATTCCAGCATCCAAAATAAGTATTCATAATTAGTATGAGATTATCAGATTGTCTTTGATCAAAAGATACTGATAATCTCTCTCTCTCTCTCTCTCTCACACAGAGAGAGAGAGAGAGAGAGAGAGAGCAGTTTGCCTGTTTATTTCCACATCAGCCTGGGCAGGATCTACGCTTGGCTCTTTCTCTTCATGATCAATATCAAAGGAAAGATCTCACAGTATTCATCAGTAGGCACATATAATACCTGCATCTTTTTGGAAAATTAATAGCTTTTTGGGGAATTGAAATCAGGAAGTTTTCATTTCTAGTCTATTGCCATATTTTTCGGCCATTTAAAACTCACTCATAATTTTCTTCTGCATTATTTATCCCCTTGCAGGAACTTCTTTCATTAAAAAGGGAAATAGAGACACATACCATAATAAAAGACATTACTCAGATTTATCTGGTCTGCACTAAATATGCCTTTTCATCTTTGCTGATTTCCCATATAAGCAGCTAGACCTAAGAAGCCATATGCGATGAGATCAACCAAGCTTAATTTGACTTACACTCACATTTTCTCACCTGGAAGATGCCAGAAGACAAAATTAAAAGCAAATCAGGGCTTCGCTTTCTGTAGAGGATAAAGTCAGATATATTGCTATAGGTGACTTTTTTATGAAGTAAATGAAACAAGCGCAAAATCTTCTGTTTTTTTTTCTTTCTTTTTTACTGAGACTGGTTTTAGGTATCAGTTGGATCTACTTGAAGCTATGATAACATTTAGTGGCAAAGATATGCAGAATTTCAGCAAAACAGAAAGAGAGCAGAAACTTTCTCACAGAATTGTGTGTGTGAAATTGGAAGGTTGGAAATGAGTGTCAATTACATTTCCTCTGGGATTGCATTACAGGAATGGCATTGCTCCCAGGCCCTTTGTTGAACTTAAGTTGCCAACATCGATTTCAGGCATCCACCCACCCCCCAACCCCGCCAAGCAAGCTCTCTCCATGAACAAGAGGAGTAGAACCTTTAGAACTGGAGTGAAGTTACTACTCTGCTGGAGGGGGGCATGTGCCACATTAGCCTATCCCATATGCAATATTTGGGGTGAACCCATATGGCAAAAGACAGCGAAAAATAAGGTAGAGTCCTAGCTCATTTTCTTTCCTGAAGTACTTCCACCCATCTAATTAGTCATCAGTAGTTGCCAACTCTTAGTGTGGACCTGACTTTAGATAAAAAGGCAGGTTATTTGTCAGGTGTTCCTAATTCAGCAGTTTTTATGTACAATATTCTTCCCATTATTTTTGTTTTTGTTTTCTCCCCTATTCAAAAGCTCAGCAGAGGGATGTACTGATAGAAGGACTTGATTCATGATGCAATGTCAGACATCACATCCACTTTCTACCAGAGGCCTTTACTTCCAGCCCAATTATTATTCCCACGCCCAAATCAATCAACTACTTGGACATGTCTCTGTCACTCCCAGCACCAAACAAGCAGAAAATTATTTCCACTAGCAAATATGCCACATACTTTCCTGGAGGGAGGGAGGGAACAAATCACTTTTTAGGCTGACAGCTGATCAAGGTTGCCTCTGCTGCTGTCAGCAGGAAGAAGTGTTTAAACATTGGGATGGGAATTTAAAAATTTCTCATTATCAGCGCATACTAAACAAGCAAATAAATAAATAAGGCAGGCTGGCATGGAGACCCACAGCCCACCCATTGTGAGAGTAATGAAATTGTGTCTCCTGAATCCAGGGAGAGGACCTTTATCTGGGTCCCTGGAAACATTATCAAAGTGACACCTCTACAAAATCCAAGCCGAGCCTTTTTATCTTGGGTTCCAATATGCAGACCCAAATGGGATGGGGGGAGTGAATGTGTGAACTGAAAGAAACTTGTCCATCTCATAACACTCTAGTTAAAGCTGTCTCAACATTTGGATTCTTAATCCCCAGCCAGCTTGGTGTAATTTAATTTTAGCCAAATGTCTCTGGAGGGCACAAGGTTAGTGAGGTCAGAGATATGCTATTGAATTAACTATACAAAATTTGCCTACTTCTGGGACAGAAATTGGTAACTTGGGGAGAGACTTGAGACTTTGCTTGATATGTTGTGGATTAAGCCAGGGTTCACTTTAGGAAGGAGTTTTAGGAATTTAAAAGGGTAAAATGAGGGTCTTAAATATCTGCAAAGCCAAAAGCACCTAGTTTATTCCTTCAGAACAAACTCTCAATCTCGAAACATGCAAAAAAGTATGTATTTCTTCATATCTATTCTGCGGGCTGTTGAGGCACAAAGGAGGCCTGGAGAAGTTGAGGTAGCCTGGGGTTTGTTTTTTATATCCTGCCTTTGGACAGGAAGGGCATATGTATATGGTGGTAGTTGACCAAATGACCTTTGTAGTTTATTACAATAATAATTATTAGTGACTTCATTGTGAGTTCTTTATTTATTTCCCTTTTCTATAGTCTCATTATTTGAAGAAAAGAAGTCTGCTTTGACTGAATGAATGATGCAGGTTGAGACAGGAAGTCTGAGTGGGATTTTTCCAGTTCACAGTAGACAAATTATTGTAGAACTTTAAGAATGTGGTGTCTAGGATAGAACACAGATTCATGCACCAGTCCTCACCATAACCTAGAGATCACTGAAGAGCTGCTTATTTCTAAGAAAGCCACTTCTGACACACTGCTGACCCACAGTGGAAATTTCTGCCACTCAAGAGCCTACCAGGTAGAAGAGGAAAAAGTCATCAGAATGTTGCTAAATCACCTATCTACTTTCCACATTTCTAATGTTCCAGTGGGGTGGAACCAATATACTGATAATCTTGTTAGTAGTGGCAGAAGGTCCTTTTAAGAAAGTATAACAAATATTAAACAAATCCTTTTGTTGACTTTACCCAAGGAAGCTATCTTCCCTGGGGCTTTGCTCAACTTTTGATTAATCCCCTTCTGAGCCTTTTTGTTGGGAAAGATTGAAAACAAACCCTTGGAATGATGAGTCTATCTAAACTGTGGCTTGGTTATTGCAGTCTTAAAATTATCAGCCCTTCATCCCCATTCTATTTGTCCACCCACGTCCTGTTCCAAGAATCCCTCCACAAAGAACTGTTTGGATTATACTGAAGGTCCACTATTCAGACTGATCTGTTAACTTCTGGATTATCAAGTCAATCTTTCTTACACTGCTTTCTAAACAGAAAAACAATACAATGCATTCTTTTTGTATCACTGCTGTGATGTGCTACTGAGGAAGAATAACATGTCTCTTCACCAGGTACTCTGTTGCTAGTTTCTCTGCTGAAATATATTTCATCAGTTCATTTAATCATTCTAATGTAGGCAGATTCAATTACAGTACTTTTGTGATAATCAAAAATACATTTCCTTTAGTTTTCTGAATTAATTTGAAGCTTGATACCTTCTGCTGTAGTTATTGCTGTGCAGGTAGATAGTCCACAGCTTTTGCTGCAGCTTATATCAATAAAGCTCTACTCTATTTGCTGTGTAAAAAAAAATTACTGAACATTGTTAAATAATGTGAAGTCCAGCAAATTTTAGAATATATGGAAGGGAAGTGCTGGTTTACTTTTAATTTATTAGCAAGGTCTCAGCACCACCATTGTCAATAATACTGTATATACAAGTGGTAAACACAGAATGGCACGGCAAGTCACAAGAAGTACTTAAAGGCAATGACACGAGTGACTCCTAAAACTAAGGTAAATTGTGAAGGGAAAATTTCAAACCTTCCTTGTAATGAGATGTGCAAGATTAATAGTGAGTGAGCCTAGAGTGAGAAAATGGCTAGACTAGAGAATTTGCTGCTTGGAAAAATTAAAGGCAATTGAAAAAGAGGCACCAATAGGAGCTTGACACTATCAGTGTTGACCCAAGCAGGCGTTTACAAGAACTTAGTAACTAACAGAATATCCTGGAAAATGAGATCCATCAGGTCAGGAAGAATCGGAAGTGACTGACTCACTGAACAACAAAATGTAGTTGAATCATTATCCTTAACTCCTATAGTCAAATGTTTGTCAGACTGTGATGAGGGATTTGTTTTTCTTAAGACTTCACCCTGTTCTAACCTCTTTTCAGGCTGTTTCTGCTGGGACAGTAACAACAATTCTAGGTCTAAAAAGAACACTGAGCAGCCACCGCCTTGATTTGACACTCAACTCAGCTTATATTTCCATCTAATTGTCTCCACCTTAAACTGCTTTTAGCTCCTACCCAATCATTTTTTTTTCGTGGATGAGTGCCAGGAGATGAGTCTGACTGCAATTTGCCTTGATGCATGCCATTTTAACTAACTTGCATATCTGGTTCCTAACTAGCCTTTTTTATTGTTATAATTGGCTAGGCTGGAAAGTGGGGGGGAGAAATCTTAGAAAATGGCTGCAACATAATCCTTCCACATAATAATACATAATGCTGCCAAGAAAATGCCAAGGATGCAGTGCCGAAGTAATCTAACAAAAAAGGCTATAGCAGGCATATTAAATAAGTCTCCATAGAAGCTAATTGTGCCCCTAATGATGATATGATTGGTTTTGTGGAGAGGGCAACAGCCCCATCCCAAACATATCCAACTTTGTTTTCCTTTTATCTGAACTGACCCTCAGTTGGTTGGCCTTTCTTTCCATTATCACAGCAGGCACACTAGTTCAGCAACTTTACTGCGTCTCCTAGGTAAAAAAAAGCAAACACAGAGTGTACTGACAGCATTTAATTCTAAAACTCCAAATTAATTTGTTATTTATTTATATTTCATATTTTTTAAGCACCTACATACTCGGAGAGGAATTCTGGGCAGTGTACAATACAGTCAATAAAATTAAACATTAAAATCAGAATAATTTAAGATTAACACATTTTAAATGATAAAACATTATAAAAATTTCAAACTATGAAGAATTCCAAGATGGTGGATTAGCAGTTGTTAATAAAGGTGTGGGTCTGGGTTCTTATGGGGCCAATCAGCCCAATGGTTGTGTGGGCCCCTGTGTCCCCCACACAAGACTACACAGCCAGGTTTTGACCCCTTGGCAGAAGACCAAGAGATTGGGGGCGTTCCTCACTTATGAGGGCAAGATGTTCCATGATGCAGGGGCAGTAACAGAAAAGGCTATCTTAAACCAAATGAGTTCATTCAGTGATTACATCTAGATGTTGATCCACATTGTAGGTAAAACATAAACTTGTGGAATCTTTCAGGTGTCTTATGTTCACACCTAGCTGGGACAAAGCCCCCTGAAGAATCCTGTAATTCATGGTGAGATCTAGGAGATTGAAAAAGATGGCACTCCCCTATCTTTCACCTCTCCTGGTAAAATTCACTCAACAAAGCAATCTAGGCAGTTTCAGTGCCAAAACAGATGCAGCAAATCTGTTTCAATTAATGGGTGCAGTTTGTGAATACTTGTGATGCAGCAGCATGATTTTCTGAATTAAAAAAAAACAATTGGAATCTTTTTACCCTGTGACAAAAATAGGGAAGAAGAAGAAGACTGTGTTTTTTAAAAAACAACTGGACGACATATTTCAGCCATGATTTTTGCTGCAAAGTGATTTCAAACTGGAGACTGCAGACTGCTGGTGTGTCAGGTTTCACTGGTGTCAGGTTACCCTCATATTCAGAGACAAAGCGAAAGGTTGACCCCACCCCAACTTTCAGCTTTTAAAACATAAAGGCAATTAGGTACCATTCCGTCTTTTAGGCATAAAGACTAGAAATTTATTTTCAAAGCTTGGTGCACCTCAAATCCAGATCAATTTTCAGCCTTGGAAGTTCAGGTTTGGTTCAGCTTCTGTCTCTCATTCCACCCTTCCTTACAGCAGTGAAAAATTGGAGAGAGACTGCTATGTTGTACATTGCCTTTAGCTCCTGGAGAAAAATGTAAGATTATATATATATATATATATATATATATATATATATATATATATATGTAGGTCTGTGGTCTTGTCCCGTGTAATCTTACACAGGACAAGACCCGAATACACCAAGACCTACATACCTTTACCCGTGAAAATCTACGAAAACATATATATATATAGAGAGAGAGGATTTTCTTTTTACTATTTTTTATTTTTTTGAAAACAAATTGTCCATAGTTATTCTAGACTCACGTCTCCAAATCTAATTATCTCAATATCAATACTATTTATATATAAAATTCCAACATTATGTAATTAAAAGGTACAATTATTTTTCAAATATTCATGACATGAAAGTGTTGGAAAATGTTTCCCATTTCCCTTTCCCATAAGTAGAAGACCATCATTTGGAAAGTCTAACCTAGCTTTTTTCTGAGTCCTGATAGAATTCTTATCTGAAAATTCTGTTTAAAAACCAGGAGCTCTAGGAAAAGAAAGGGAAAGAAAAGGAAAAAAATAAAAGCAAAAAACCCCCAAACCTGCTGGTATTGCAGTAGTGGGACTGCAGTCCTCTAATCAAAAGGATTCAAATCTTTCTATGCGCTGCCAAGCTTTTTTCTTCCCACTCATTGGAGGAGGTGGGGGTGTTGTGGTGGGCTGGGAGAGAGAGAGAGAGAGAGAGAGAGAGAGAAGAGAGGCTGAAAGCGGCAAGCTTCTCTCCTTCACAAAATTCAAACGTTTCCACTCCACTGACTCCTCATTAAGTTCCTGAATCTGACAGTCTAATTATTGCAGTTGCTTTGCCCTTGGAATAAATAAATGCGAAAAAATGGTTGTTTAAAGAAAATGAGAAGGGAAGTACTGCCATCCAGGCAGTCTACACAGATAGTGGGTTTTAAATGTGGATATCTGCAGCATCAGTTTAGACTGTTTGGGGGACGAGATAATAAGATGATTGTCTGCAGGCTAATTGAGTTCCTCATTTTGTGGGGTTTTTGCTCATCTCCATCTCCATCTTCACCTTTTAAACTTTTGCTCCTCAGGAAACCTCTTTATACAGCTCATTTTACTCTTCCCATCTGACGCAGAGGACAAGAGGAGGGAGGGAGGGAGAAAGAGAAAGGAATGATGATAAATTGAGAAAGAGAGAGTTAATGTTAAATCAATAGAAAATTGACAGACACACACACACACACACACACACAGACAGACAGATAATTGTTAGATGGATAGACTGACAGATAAACCGATGGTAGAGAGACCTATCAACAATAACATGGCTAAAGCCTAATTTGTAGGCAGGCTGGCCACACCCTCAGATGGAGCCCCATAACCTCAGCAGTTCAGTTACTGTTTTCAAGAAGTTCTTTGGGGTGGGGTGGCTTACAGATACCACTCTTATTCCAGGGCTGTCTTTGAAAGAAGATGGGCAAAGGGGGTAAGGGGGTTCTAAACAGCCTCTCTTTCTGCTTGGCATCACCAGCACTGATTTCCCCCTTCAAACTATGCCTACTTTAAGCAACTACCTTTTGCAAAATAGCCCTCCCATCTTTAACAAAGTGAAACTAAAACAAAGGCTCTCTCTCTTGATTTCTATGTGCTGTATAATATTGCATATTTTGTTAGTCAGGTAGACCTGAACTTATGATCACAATTGAGTCCAACATTTCTATTATTGAGACATTAGTTAAGTGAGTTTTGCCCCATTTTATGACCTTTCTCACCATGGTTGTTAAGTGAATCACTGCAGTTGATAAGTTGGTAACATGGTTGTTAAGTGACTCTGGCTTCCCCATTGATTTTGCTTGTCAGAAGTTTGGAAAAGGGGATTACATGACCTTGGGGCACAGCAATGGTCATAAGTATAAATCACTTGCCAAGTGTCTGAATTTTTATCACATCATCATGGGGATGCTACAAAGGTCGTAAGTGTGAAAAAAGGTCATGCCCCTTTTTCTTGTAATTTTGAACGGTCACTAAATGAACTGTAATAAGTCTAGGACTACCTGTACAATGGTATTCACTGGAGGGAGAATGAAGATGGCAGCTGCAGCCACACAGTCAAGACCCCATCACTTTTTATGTGTATTTACAGTTGGCAACAAAAGGCTTCAATGAATTTCTGTAACCTATCTGTTATGAATTGAGTATATATAGTTGTGTTAAGTCCTGCTAAAATGAAACTAACCTTTAGATGACCCTAACTGTTAATTCCAACTGTTTTAGAGGGAAACTTAGAACATTCATATTTAGGTGGGCATTTTCAAGTATTATGATTGGTTAAGGCCCTGTGGGCCCATAATATAAATTACAGGGATTTGCCTGCTGTACATACCAGCCCCCCCAGCGATCCACCAAGAGATCACAGAAAGCTCAGGGGAGGTCAGAGAGAGCAAAGAAATCGATTGCTTGCAGAGAAAGCCACCCAGACAGCTACACTCCACAGAGCAAGCAAATCCCGCACAGAGCTATGCAAGCTGTGGGGGACAGCATGAAAGAGTGGAGTGCAGATTCCACACAGCAGTATGCCATGCCTGTAGAAAGCAAGGGCAGATTGCCAGAGTTTGCAGAGGTCATCAGGGAAAAAGGGTCCCAGGACAGAACAGAGTTGAATATTGCTTAGGAAGGTGTAGCATCCAACACATAGGGCCCAATGTTCCATCAAAGAAAATAAGACTCCAACTAAAGCTTCAAGGAGTCACATGCTCCATGGAGCTAGAGAATGGATCGGCTCTGTCCATTATCTCCTCCACAACTTTCGACCTCATTTGCAAACATAGCTGATGGCGGGTCCTGCTCAAATCATCGAACTTAGTGCTAATGGACTTCCAGCATCGCCATGTTCCTGTGAGGGGTGAAGCTACCATTAGAGTACAATTCAGAGGGTTTGAGGGTCTGCTCAGAGTAATGGTCATAGAGGGGCCATGCACCAACCTCATAGGACTGGACTGGTTCAAGGCTCTGGGCATCAGGGTAATGGGCATCCATCAAACCCAAATATCTGATCTAGAAGTGGTATTCCAATAATACACTGACGTATTCAGCACTGAGCTGGGACAATACAAAGGGACACCCATTTCACTCAACCTTGATCCAGCAGTAACTCCAATCCAATTAAAACTGTGCAGGGTACACTTTGCACTGAAGCCTAAAATTGATGTGGAATTAGACAACTGGTACAGTGCTCCAACCCATGGATTGTAGCCGTTGGGAGACTCCCATAGTGACCCCAGTTAAACCTAATAAGGATATTAGCATCTGTGCAGACTACAAGTGCACCATAAACAAGGCACTACAGCAGCATGTTTACCCTGTACCAGTGATAAGCCACATCCTCGCCTCACTCCAGAGAGGCCAAATTTTTGCTAAGCTAGACCTCGCCCAGGCCTATCAGCAGCTACCAGTAGATGATGCAGAAGCACAAACAATAGTCACACACAGAGGTGCATTCCAAGTGCACCGCTTGCAGTTTGGGGTAAGCGTAGCACCAGGGTTGTTCTAAAGTATTATGGAACGAACACTGAAGAACATTCCTGGCATATGCCCATACTTTGATGATGTCCTGATTGCAGGGGACTCAGTGGCAGTCCTGGCAGAACATCTCCATACAGTGCTCCAATGTTTCTGTGAGGCAGGCCTAAAACTCAAGAGGGAAAAATGCCAGATTGGTATGGAATCCACAGAATTCCTGGATTTCTGCATTGACTCTGCCAGAATCAACCCATATGAAGCAAAAAGGCAATTCAGCAAGCCCCCACACCAAAATCCAAGGGGAAACTTCAAGCATTCCTGGGCTTGTTCAATTTTTATCACTCCTTATGCCCTGGCACTCCTTATGCCAGGGCATAAGGCTGCCCTGGCAGAACCGCTACACCACCTATTGGACAAACAAGCACCCTGGGCTGGTCGAGCACTCAAGACAAAGTGTTCAAGGTGGTAAAATCATTGCTATCCTCAGACTCCGTCTTAGCTCATTTCAACAAAACCCTACTAGTAATAACAGCCTGTGAGGCTTTGCCATATGGTATTGGGGCAGTACTAAGGCACAGGATGCCAGATGGTAGAGAGGCCCTGATCACATACTATTCTAAAACATTATCATTGACTATGCCCAGATAGGCAAGGAAGCCCTCGCCATAGTGGCTGGCATTGAGAAGTTCCATTACTTCTTATATTGATGAACCTTCATCATCTGTACAGACCAGAAACCTATACTTGGTCTCTTCACAGTTGACAACAGACACCACAGATCCTGTCACTGCAAATGCTACGATGGTCCATTTTCATAGCTGCATACTCGTACCAGCTAGTCCACAAGCCAGGCAAGGAAATGGACCATGCTGACACTCTCAGCCAACTGCCTCTACCACAGACTGAACCAGATCCAGCCCAGCTTGTCATATTCTGGCGATTCAGGACCTGCCTGAAGTACCCCTACATGGAGGGGACGTTGCAGCTGAAACCACCACAGACAGAATGCTTAGCTGCGTTCTTAACTATGTGTTAAGGAGATGGCCAGAGGCCCGGCCAAGCCCTGAGTTCCAGCACTACACTTCTCAAAAAAATGAACTGTTGGCCCACAAGAGATGTGTGTTGTGGGGTAGCAGGGTCATCATTACACCCAGTCTTTGCTCCAAGGTGCTGGATTCCCTACATGAGGGGCACCCAGGAATTGTTCAGATGAAGCTCTACTTGTGGTGGCCAGGCCTGGTCAAAGACGTAAGGAGTTGCCAGGCCTGCCAAGAAACCTGGCTGGAGATGCCACAAGCACCAGTGCATTGTTGGGAGACTACGCATGTCCCATGGTCTCGCATGCACATTGACTTTGTGGGCCCTTTCCAGGGGCAAGTGTTCCTGATAGTAGTGGACAGTTATTCCAAGTGGTTGGAAGTGGCACCAGTCTCATCGATGATAACAACCAGGGTCATCCAAGAGTTGCACCAGCTGTTTGCCACACATGGTCTGCTGGATGTAATCGTGTCCGACAACAGGGCACAATTCACAGCAGAAGAGTTTCAGTTATTCCTCAATGCCAACATGATTTGGTCTATTCCACCCCACAACCAACTGTCAGGCTGAACCATAAAGGAGATGCTCAAGCAGACAATGAATGGGGACTGGAATCACTGCCTGGCAAACTTCCTCCTGAGTCAACATACAACTCCCAGTACAGCAACAGGTTGCAAGCCAGCGGAGCTGAGGTGGGGCTGCTGGCTCACAACAAAGCTCAACCAACTTCACTCAGACAGAATAGCGGCAGATATAGCTCACACAACCTCCCCCCAGGAACTTACAGCTGGGTGAATTGGTCTGGGCCAGGAACTATGGGAGTGGGGCACCTTGGGTGGCAGCTAGAGTAACTAAGGTAACAGGTCCCTTGTCATATGAGGTTACTCTGGGGAATGATCATACAATCAGTTGCCACATTGATCAGTTATGGCATTGGCAGGCCGGGCCAGTCTCTGATGAGGATCCCAAGGCTTTATTTGCCTACACCACCCATGGCCTCATGGGGAAGCCTCATGAATGTGTGCAGCCTCACTGAAGGGCCATCAGCTGCCTCAGCTGGAGGCGCCTCAGCAGCAGCCAAAGGAAGAAGGTGGCGAAGGGATAGTGGGAACAGTAGGGATAGGCAGCGGGAGCAGAGTCAGAGTCATGGTCAGAGTTTCACAACAAGTTTCACTTCTACATCAGAGACCAGAAAGTTGTTTCCAACAGAGTAAACATAGATCAGGACTTCCTCTTAAATCAGACTGCAGCCAGTTGCCTTTAATCAAGAGACTTGCCTGGCAAGAAGTCTCATTGAGTGTCTTTGCTCTGCTCTTTGCTCTACTCTCCGAGTATGAGGACTTAAAGACTGTATATCCATGACAGTGAGCCTATGGCATACCCCAGCCAAACTTACCAGCACTGTGCATGTGCGCACGCCCCAGCTGATTTTCGGCTCAGTTGAGGCCGTTTTCGCCCTCCTGGAGGCTCAAGGGAAGCCTCTGTAGCCTCGGAAGGCCAAAAAACAGGCCTTCTGGAAATACTGGAAGTGCCGAAACAGGGCCGTTTTTAGCCTCCAGCTATTCTGATGGTGCCTGTGTTTGCTCAATCTCAGGTAAGCTTGGAGTCTCATGAGACTCACATTCCACCAATTCACCTAGAGCAGCTTCTTCAGAGTCAGAGTCTGAGTCCTGGGCCGTGGAAGTGGTGTTGTAGGAAAGGACTCTAAGGCATTCAGGTATACCAGAGGTGTCAAACTCACAGCCTGCAGACTGGATGCGTCACGTGCTGGCTCTGCCCCACCCGGTTAAGTGGAAGGGGAAAAAGTTCCAATACGTCATGTGATGCTGTGATGATGTGAGTTTGACCCTCCTGATGTATACAAACGATGAGGGAACAATGCCTAAAAAGTAAAGGCAGGCACTGATAGATCTATCCAATGAGATTTTTCTTCCTTGCATAAATGGGAAGGACAAATGTGTGGGATTGACCAATCAGGTTTTACAAGCTATAATCTGAACAAAGCACTAACCCAGTCCCATTGCCAACCTACAGACCCAGACAGAAATTTCTACGGTTGCTTAAGAAACAGCCAGGAACAGCATGGAAAACAAGCAGCTTAAAGGGCAGTATCCTCACTATGCTCTCTTCTGCTCTGTAGTTATCTTCTTCCACATTAAAGTGGCTGTATTGTAACTTTTTTATTAAAAAATGAACTAAAGTTTGATTTTGTTTATCTCCTTTGACAGTTTTTTAATTTGCAATTGGAGTGAAGAGAGGCTGAATCCTCTAGTCACCACACCTCTGCACCACATAGGGAATAGCAGCATAAAATTGATTTCAACTTTTGCATTTTGACTTTTTAATTGCTAGAAAGTCAGTGCACTGTGAGAACCATATGTCTTATACAAAGGAAGATGGACATCAGGTGAATGCCTTCTGGAAAATCATTAGTGACAACAGAATCTTCAAAGTTGCTACCTCAAAGCAGGAGGTGTGCTTACCCTGAAAAAAAAAGTATCATGTGTGTACCTACTGAAGCAGCTTATGTGCATGAACAAGTGTATGTTTGTGGGAGCAAACCTCTGTTCTTTGCATAGTAATCAAAGAAGCATTTCCAGACTCTGATTTTTCTCTACCTCTTGCATTGCAACAGTACTTTCACCAACTGTATTTCTGCATCAATGTGCATTCTTCCAATCCTTGGTAAGCATAAAAATATGCCAGCATAGTGCTGCCCTGATGGCTGAACATTTGATTTGCCTTAGTAACAAGACCTACAATTTGTCCTGTACATATAGTTATTTATTTGTTCAATTTGTATAGATGCTGATCTCACATAGGTGACTCTGTGGCAGCCTCCAGTAAAAACACAAACACCAAAACAATAACAACAATGACCATTAAATTAATTAAAACAATTAAAAACCATAATCTGAGAGAGTGCAAGCCCAGTTTACAGTGTAATTGTTTTCCAGGTTTTACACTACTACCACCTGATTCCCAAGCACAAAGGCAAAGCCACATCTTCAGGGTCTTCCTCGAAGTCCAATCTAATTTTAGAGGATAGAAAGTTTGTTTACTACAGGACAATTAAAGGCTGCAAGTGAGAGTTTATTTATTTATTTGTTCATTCATTCATTCAAATAATTCAAGGCGGCCAACATATTCGACACACTTCCTCCTATTTTTCTCACAACAACAACCCTGTGAAGTCACCCAACTGGCTTTCATGGCTAAGGTAGGACTTGAACTCATGCTCAAATACTTGCTAGTCTGGTGCCTTAACCATTAGACCAAACTGGCTTTATCGAAGTGATTCCCCTGTTCCCCTTCTCAACCAGTATCAGCTGCTGGAAGGGAAAAAACATCAATATATGTTCTCTCTAAAGTATGGTCCAAATGGAGATTTCTGTACACACAGATCAACTGTTCTTCTGGAAGTTCAAGTGACAGGGAAAACAGCAAAGCTGTTCAAAAATACAACCTAGGTAACAGATTGGTATGACAGAGAGGAGGTGGGGAACAAAATTCTCTGGCTTACAACCCACCAATTTGTCACCTGGGCTAGTTTTAAACAGAGGTTTACCAATCTTCCAAGAGTCTAGTGGATTCTAAACTTTTACTTTTCTGTCTGTCACCTGGGCTGGAAGGGCAGCATACTTGCCAATTGGATCCAGGTCCTAGATTTCCCCAAGTGCTGCAAGGGAATGCAGAGCTGTCAGAGTGGTTGCAATTCAGTGCTCTTTTCCCCAAAGGGAGGGTGCAAAACGGGTATGAAGTATAATCCCTATAACACCACCTACTTCCAAAGTCATAAACACAGCCATGCAAAGCATATTATCAGCAGAAGCAGGATAAAGTCTTTCATGCACTCACTTGGAATAGAACCAGCAACAGATCCCTTTATCATATTAACTGGGTTTTTTCCCAAAGGCAACCAAATGCACATTGAATAGTATGTCTAATGGTCTTCCAGAAAACCAGCATCACCAGGGTATAATAGATGGACTGCCCACGTCATGCCTTAGTGGCCCTTTGCAAAGAGCAAACCAGGCATTGCTTTGGCAGGTGACTCCATAGAACCCAGTCTATGGTTTGAATTGCAGGGGGGAAGCTACACAGAAATGCTTTTTTACATATTTTTTCCACTTCACAATCCAATGATTCTCTTTAGATGAAGATAATAGGATAATTCTGTCACCCTTTTCCCCTTTCCTCCTTCCAAAATGTTTTTTTTAAAAATATGCAGAAGTTTATTGGCAGGACCCCATTAGATATAGTGAAGGCTTTTTTTTTTGAGTGTCAGCAGTTTATATTTGCTCCAGGAACTCTGGAATGATTTTCATAATTTTAAAAATAATCTAGAAATGTTATTATTATTGTTGTTGCTGCTGCTGCTGCTGTTATTACTACTGGTCACTTACCAATTGTTAGAAGACACGATGGGCCTCAAAAAAGCTACTTACAATGCAGATCCGAAGCTCTGACATGTGCCCCTTCCCCTGCAGTCACATGACTTCATTTTAGGCACTTGGCAATCAGCCTATTTGCAGCACCTCACCGTCACATGACTGTAAGTTATGACCTTTTTGCTGGAAACAGGCATTTACTTCTGGTTTCTCACCCTATAGTGAACAATGGCTTTGCTTAATGACTGTAGTATTCACTTAATGACTATGGCATTTTCTTCCTTCACTTTACAAATGTGGCATTCACTTAATGACTGACTGCTACATTTGCTTAATAGCTACTGTAAAAAGGTCATAAAATCAGGTGTGTTCACATGGTGACTTGCTTTATGACCAACTCAACATACAAGCCAAACTGTAGGCTCAATTACAGTCATAAGTCGAGGACCATCTGTATTGTTACAACCCTGCTGAATCACCCATGAATGTAAGTTCATTGATTGGAACAACGTTTCTGTCTCGGTGATTTTGATTTACTCCTCTATAGATTGGTTGCCATTTTCCTGTCCTAGGGGGCCCCACTGGCAGCCACCGGAGAGGCCCGCTAACAGACTGATGTGGGCAGCACCGGGAATATTTTCCTCCTATGGAAGTGATCAGCCTTGTCCAGGAGAGCCAACGTGTGGTGGGCCATTCCGTCACCTCCGTCCCTTCCCCACCTTTCCGCTTCTGTCTTTCTGTCTCCCTACCTCTTTCCCCCCCTCTGGTTCCTTCCTTTCCTATGTTTTGGCAGGAGCACTTTCATCTCCTCCTTCGGGGATTACAGATGTCACTGCAGGAAATGCTTGTCTGCCTCTCAGGCAGCAGCAGAGCCCCGTGGCTTTGACAAACCTCATTTAATTGGGAGGAAGCCAGGAGGTTTGGGAAGAACTGAAACAGCCATGAAACTCCTTTTATCAGGCATAATTTGAACTCTGCATGGAAAAAAACCTGTATGTATAAAGAAAAGTCAACTTCCCCCCTGCTGAGAGTCCTCCCCTCCGCCTCCCCTCCTTAGCGTCCCCATCCGCTGGCAAAGGCAGCACCGGTAGATTCCCTTGCTTCACTTTTCTGAAACTGGAAAAGTACATTCGTATTCTATAGAAGGCAGGGTAGAAAAGAAGGCAGGTCTCTCTTCTCCTACATGCCTATATACTCCCCCCTACACACACCACACACACACACACACACACACACACACACATTATGTGTACACCTGGAAGACTGCATCAGATAGTGGGTATTAGTATATCCATGGGTTTAAAAACCCACAGTTATGTCCTCTGAGAGGGCCTTGGGAGTCTTTTACATAGAAAATGTGACTTTGGGGAGAGAAAATGTGCGGAACCCTCTTCTGCTATTTCTGATGTGCCTCCTGCCCACTGCCCTGCAGTGGGCTAGGAGGACAGGTGTACCTGGGCAACAAATGGTGAAGAACAGTAACTATATTTAGGGACTAGGGCATCACTTTGCCCCATCTGCCTTGGAATCGTCAAACTGGACCCTTTGCTTCCTTTTCATATGTTTGCTCTGCAGTTAATATACAGAGAAGTCCAACTGTCATCTATAATTTGACAGGGAACTAATGTTTCCAGGTAAGAGGCATGGAACAGTTGCAAGGCTGTCTTTCCTCTTAACAGAGGTGTGGGGACTTGCTCATGACCAATCTCTTTGTCAGAGGGGAGCTTTTTTTGCCTCCCCTCTTAACATATTTATTTATTTGTTTTGACTTGTATGCCGCCACTCTCCAGAAAGGACTCGGGGCGGCTCACAGATAAAAACACAGAACAATAAATTAGTTAAAAAGAAATTAAACTAAACAAGCCAAAATACAAGTATAAAACCGAATTAAAATTGAATTTAAAACCCACTCTCTTCCCTAGGAGATCAGTCCAGCCCAGCCTGTAAAAACAACCAGGTTTTTAGATCATGCCGGAAAGAGGAGAGATCGGGAGCCAGCCGGAGCTCAACGGGTAGCTGGTTCCATAAGGCGGGGGCCGATGCAGAATAGGCCCTTTCCCGGGTCACCGCAAGCCAACATTGTCGTGCGGACGGCAACCCGAGGAGTCCCAACCTATGTGCTCGCACAGGGCGACCGGTATTTGATATCGGCAGGGGACATTCCCGCAAGTACCCTGGACCCATGCCACATAGTTGGGGGATAGGTATATAAGCAACAGGCCCAACCGACCACCAGGCCCCAACCTCAAGAGGAGGGCTTCACACCCGCCTATCTGCGGAACGGTGACCTCCCTTGGAATCAGGGTCTCTTGACGTTGTGCCTGTTCTTGACATTGTGCCTGTTATGGGTTGTGATGTGGGACAGGAGGAGAGAAACAGGGAACTATGGGAACATCTGTTTTGATATTTATAAATCTTATGCCTGCAGAAGACCAACAAACCAACAACTTTTCTCGATCCCCACCAGTCAGGATTTGGACCTGGATTTGGAACAGAAACGGCATTGATCACACTTTTGGATGATCTCTGGCGGGGGTTGGATGGGGTAGTGCATCCATCCTTGCTCTACTTGACCTCTCAGCGACTTTCGATACCATTGACCATGGGACTCTCCTGGGGCAGCTTCGGGGGATGGGAGTGGGAGGCCTTGTGCTGTCCTTTCTCTGCGGCCACTCTCAGTCAGTGTTGATAGGAGGGGAGAGATCAGCCCTCGCTCATTGCTTTATGTTGTTCCACAGGTCTCGGTACTGTCTCCGCTCCTGTTCAACATTTATATGAAGCCGCTGGGTGAGATCATCTGTCACCATGGACTGACGTATCACCAATATGCTGATGATACTCAGCTATATGTCTTGGCCTGTGGTGAGTTAAGTGACGCCATATCCTCCCTTTCGCAGTGCCTGGAGGCTGTTAGGGGCTGGATAGGGAGCAACGGGTTGAAACTTTTAAACCTTTGCAAGACTGAGTGGCTCTGGGTTTGGGGTTCATTGGCTCAGAAAGAATTGCCACCTTTGGTCTTGAATGGGGTGGCACTACCCCAAACAGATCCTGTGTATAACTAGGGGTTTTCCTGAACTCATGACTCCTGCTCACCAGTTATGCCCTTTCCTGGACCAATGGCCCCTACTCACAGTCACTCCTGCCCTAGTCACTTCCCGTCTTGATTATTGCAGTGTGCTCTACATGGGGCTGCCCTTGAAAAACATCCAGAAGCTTCAGTTGGTGCAAAATGCAGCGGCCCGCATGGTTTTGTGCAGACCCCAGTGTGCACATGTTTCACCTCTCCTGTGGGAGCTGCATTGGTTGCCAATTTGCTTCTGGGTGCAATTCAAGGTGCTGGTTGTCATCTTTAAAGCCCTTCATGGCTTGGGTCCAGGTTATCTGAGGGAATGTCTCTTGCCAGTCATATCTACCCGGCCCATTAGAGCGGGGAGGCAGGGGATGCTGCAGGTCCCATCCCTGAGGGAGATACACCTGGTGAGACCCAGAAGAAAGGCCTTCTCCATGGTGGTTCCCTCTGTCTGGAATATTATTCCCCCAGACATTAGAATAGCCCCCTCGCTAATACTCTTCCGGAAGGCACTGAAGACCTGGTTCTGCCAGTGGGCCTGCGGAACCCAGAGCAGGATGGAGCCCATCAAATAGCTCATGTGATCTGCTGTCATTGGGGTGTGGGGGGGTGGGAGTTGGCAGGTGATTTATTTTTAATTTATTTTTTTCCAGATTTTGTTCTATTATACTTTATTAATTTATTTGATTCTTTTTGTTAGTTTTCATTGTTTTTTATTTTAAATATGTTTTTATATTCTGTAAGCCGCCTCGAGTTGCCATGGGTGAATAGGTAGTGATATAAATTCAATAAACAAACAAACAAACAAACAAACTTTTGCTGCTATTTTTGACCCTTAAATGGTCCCAGTCAATTAATTTGATATTATTGTCCAGTAATTGAGCATACTGTCCTGTCCTATGGCTTAAGTTGAAACATAGATCCCTTCCATTCTTCACAAAAGAAAAAAGAATATGTAGACAATGTTTTCCCATGTTTCTCTGTTTGATATTGCTCCAAACATCTCTTGTCTCTTTAACTCATCATGCTTATGAGTGAAGAACCCTCTCCTGTTAAAGCACAAGTGCTTCTTTCACCATAAGATTTGTTTTCCTCCCGAGCTTCCGGGTTGAGCCTTCTCAAGAACGGGCGGCGGTTTGTGATCGTCCACGACCGCAGCCTGGCTCTTGCGTCTGAGAGCCCCGATCCTGCAAGGTTCGGGGCTGAAGCTGCCTCGTAGGGGCGGCGGAGAAAGGGAAACCTGCCAGCCAGAGTGAGGGGAGCAGCATCTCCCCCCTTTTGGGTCTGGTCTTTTCCCTCCGAAGATGTCAAGAAGTGGTGGTCAAAATGGCCACCTCAAGAGAAGGTCTCAACGGGATTAAGATTGGTGCAGGAGGAAAGAGAGAAGTCGACAGCAGAGGAACCGGGTATCGGATGGTAAGATCAAGGCACCCCGGGATTAAGATAAAGATGAGTTTTTAAAAAAGAGAAACAGAAGCGGCGCAGTTCCAAGTGATGGAAAAAATAAGTAAAATATTTTTGACAGCTATAAGGGGCTTCAAACCGGGAAAGGAAGAAGCCAGCGTAAGAACTTAAGTTTGGGGCTCGGAAAAATTTGAATATTAAAATAAAAGGAAAGGGTTAAGACTCTGTGCAGAAAGTGCCACTTTGTGGAGAAAAATTGGAAGCTAAAGAAGTAAGAAACTATCTTGTTCCTTTGTGGATTGGAGTTGTTACATTTTAAAGAGACGCAAGACTCATAGAAAGTGAAAGCTTGAATACACAAAGACGGACTATCGGACTAATTGGTGATATTGATATAGACACTGGACCTGGGTTAGGATCATAGAAAATTTAAAGAAGAAGAAACAAGGAAAATTAAAATTTTGGTGGTCATCCAAAGAATTAAAATGGAGTTTAAAAGTATGAAAGAACTGTTACAGGAAGTGACTGAATTAACTTGGCATGTTGCAGAAAATATGGGCATTCAAATGCTGAATAAAGAAGAAGGAGCCCTGGAAAGGGTGGAGCCAGCACAAGAGAAAGCCATCTTAAAAAGACAATTAATACAAAGATTAATACAAATAAAAGGGAAAGGAAGGGTGGCTAAAAAACGAACCTAAGAAAGTATCTAAAAGGGGAACATTTAGAAATTAAGCATGTTAGAAAGGTTCAGAAGGAAAGGGAACAGAAAGGTAAAGAGAGAGAGGGATTCAAACTGGATAGAGAAGGGGGAGAGCAGGATAATAGGGAGGAGAAGGTAGTCAGCACAAGCGAAAGCCATTTTAAGAAAACAATTAACACAAAGATTAATACAAATAAAAGGGAAAGGGAGGATGGTCAAAAAAATGAAACTTAAGAAGGTAATTAAAAAGGGGAACATTTATGAAATTAGGCATGTTAGAAAGGTCCAGAAGGATAGAGAGCAGAAAGGTAAAGAGAGAGAGAGGGATTTAAACTGGATAGAGAAGGGGGATAGCGGGATAAAAGAGAGGAGAAGGAACAAGAAACAAGAACAAAAGATAGAGAGACATGGGAGATATATAACAAAGAAAGAAACTTGTTTGCATAGAGATAATGGCTAACGTATTTAAAAGGGGGGTTCTGCATGAAGAAATGGTAATAAGAATATATTGATTATAAAAGTGTAAAACAATAGGGGTTACTGACAATTTTTACTGGTAAAAGGTCACATTTTTATTTCTTATTTACAAAAGAAAGCTAAATGATGATTAGATGAATTGAATTAATTGAAATGATTTTAGAAAATGTCTAAAAATGAGGTTTGTCAATAACCAAGATTAGTTATTTTTATTATTATCTTGGAACCATAAATAAATCTTAGGGGGGATATGTGTTGCAGAACCCAACCGATTAGAGATATATTGTAAGGGAGCTTTTTCCTTTTCTTTTTTTTTTTTTCTTTTCTCTATCTTTCGTTTTAAAGGGAATGATTATGATTATGCTACTATATTAACCACTGAGGTGCCACTTTCAAAGTAGTAAAAGGGGGCAAGTCTAGGTTTTTTTTTCTTCTCATTCTTTTAGTGTTAAAATTTGTACGATTTAGAATTATGGAGAGAATATGTGATGAAAGGGCAAATCTGACGGACAAAAGAATTCTGTAAATGATAAAAGAGTATTAACAATGTGAAGATAATTAAAGGATAGATATGGATGAACCTTATCTTTAATATGATGGGCAAATATATTGTTATTTGTAAGATTTATAAATGAAGTTTTTTAAAATATATATATATATTTGCAATTAACTCGAAATGAACTGGGGGGCTATACAGATTGAGATTAAGATTATTAGGATTAATTTCTTTGATCCTTTGTCTGCTAAAATGGAATAGAAGTGAAGTCAAATGTTTAAAATGAATATAGATTTACTGTCATATTTGCATGTAAAAGTGACGACCCGGGAACATGCTGTCTACTGAAAAGAGTTGTTTTAAAAAATTGTTAAAAATTGAATAAAATTTGTTTAAAAAAAAAAAAGATTTGTTTTTCTCCCAAACATCATCTTTTACCATCTTGAAATTCCACATCCCATCCATATATATGTCTCCCACCACCGCCACAGTGATACCAAAATTCCTTGCAGTGGTAAAGCTCCTGTTACAAAACATAGATGTTTATTTTGCCTTACTACTGGAACTGGACTTTCACCTGGAGAGCTAAAAACACTGAAGACCTGGCATAGGGCATAGTTTGTAAGTTAAAGGCAATATTGCATGAATTTGCCTCTTGGATAAAATTCTATGTGGCAGTCAGAGCAATTGCAATTGTTTGCTAGCATGCTCAATAAAAAAAACTCAATTAAGATTCACATGCCAGGTGGCAAGAAGATCTGGTAGAAAAAAACTTCCAAAGTTCCAAAAGAATCTGATTTCCTGTGTGAGAATATCATATCTTTGTTCGAAATACTGGGCTTCAATTTATCTTAAAAAGTGTCTCATTAATTTTTTTAGACCTGTATCTCACCTTTCATTCAGGAGTTCAAGGTAACACCTGTATTGTTCCTTCCATCTAATTTTCTTCAGAACAAAGTCATCCAATGAACTTCTGTTGTTGAGAGGGGACTTGAACCTGATATCCTTATCCAGTATCCTACTCTGAGTGGTTCTAGCTCTAATGTTTTTTTTAATGTTTCTAATACTTATAATTAAGGATAGTTTTAAAATAGAGCGGTGTCTGATCTAGCCTTAGAAGCTTGTCACTGTTTTCCTAATAAATTTCTGTATAAAAAGATTTAAAATCTGGACACTTCCTAAACTAGCCTCTATCGATGTTATACCAGGTGATACAGTATATTCCTTCTTACCTATACATCTAAATGGGACCCTATTTTTACAATTATTCCAAAACTGTAATTGGAAAAACCTCATTATAACAACAATGCTACAAGGGTTAAAGAAATGGATGGAAATTATCTGCATGTCAACATTTAATGGCTGAACTGTGCAACTTTTTGAAGCTTGTGTAGATGCTTCCTACCAAGAATTATTTCGCTAATATAGTTAGAAGCCTGTGATATTGTGTCTTAATGACAAATAATTTGAAATAAATTCATTTGCTTGTTCTGATATGCTTTAGGTGGATAATTGAAGAAAAGAGATGGTACAATTAGGAGAGTAAAGGGGGAGAAAATGATGAACGTTTTCAAGTCTTTCAACTTTCTTCTCAAATTGTTCTAAAGTGAAATGTTGAAACAAATGATGTTGTGACATTGCTTTGAGAAGGAACATAGCATAGCTCCCCTAACATATATCTCTTTGTCAAGATGACTGTTTGGACAACTGAAATTTCCCTTCAGTGAGGTCCTGAAAAACAAATCTTAAGAGTTATGAGATTTGGGAACCCAGACAATGCATCAAAACAGAGCCCTGACCTGGGTCCTGACTTGCCAGATCAGGTTAGTGTTTAATGAGATATGCACTCTTTGGGATGACTGAGCTGATGTTGTCTTAGTGGTTACAGATTTTGGCCCACATTCTTAGAAATCATTCTGCACATCTCTCAGTGTTCTACTGACATATCAGAAGATTAGTCCACTACACTGTAGGACAGCCTGGATTTTTCAGTTTCCTGTTGAAATAGCCAGCTAATGAAGAGCTTAAACAGAGATAAAGAGAATGCAATTTTTCTCAGGAGAACATAAACTTGGAACAAAACCTAGAAAGACAAATCTCTCAGGCTAGGCTTGAATGAAATATTTTAGATATCAGTACTTAAGTAGCAATCAGTAGAATACCAAAATACATTTCTGCTGGAACAGCAGAAGGTACCAAGTCCATTCCTTGGGGATGTTTTGCTACAGTTTAAAACTCTGTCAAACTATTAAGCAATATTTAAATGATAATTATATTGCATACATGAGAACTATTTTGTGGGAAGCACAGAGAAACAGTCTGTATTTCCAACAGTCTAATTTCCACTAAATGGAAAAATGTCCAATGATAAAACATTCAATAGTGGAACCCAGCGGTCAAGGATGGTGGTAAGCTTCCCCTATTGGATGTAGATGAATAGCCACCCATCATGAATTCTTTTAACTATAAAGTCCTCCCAAAGGAAAAGGGTCCAATTTGATGGACTAAATGACCATTCACCCTAATGATTAAATATGACATATGGCTGTGAACTTGAATGGCTAAGCAGGAAGCTCATATTATGGTTGATTAAAAAGGCCAAGCAACAAAGTTTGAAAAAATAGAGGATGACCAGTTTCCTTGATAATCTCCACAACTTCTGCTTATTGCCATCTAAATTGTAATATAGTGGATGTTATTTATTTTTAATGTGGCATGTCAGGACTTCTGCTATGAAACGTATGTTTAAGTAAGCTAGATGAGCTAGCAAACAAGCTGGACGATTAACCTTCATTATAAAAAACAGCAAGCTGAGGGACATCTTGCCTAGTATTGATCACTTGTGAAATGATTAATCTGTAGTTGTTCAAGCTGCTGATACAAATTGTCCCAAGGCTAATGATAAACTTGTTAGTGGAAAATGCCTTTCTTGGAATCTGCTGCTTCCATTTTTGTGTTGATTTAAAAACTGCTAGCGCTTCTGTTCTAATTCCACCATTCTGGAATTGTCTTATTTAGACTAAGCAAAAGAAACTTGAAAAATCTGAGCCTAAAAATAAACGTTTTATGAGTATTTGATAATGATCTCATAAGTAGTTTACCTGGCACAAATCATTTGGAACTTCCAAAGTTGGATAGCAAAGGATCCCACCAGAAAATTCAACTGCAAATGCCTCATCAAACATAAACCATGAAGTCATCCTAAGCAACACATTTGGAATTTCCATTCCTTTGATTGGATCTGATAGCATTTTTAAAGACACATGTAAGACTGCTGTAAGTATTAAGACTAGTCCAAAATGATTTTGCAAAACCTTTTAGCCCTTTGCAGCATAACAGTAGCAATCAAAATTCAGCAGTGAGGATATTTCCAGATATATGGCTTCTAGCATTATCAGTCAAAAGAGATTATGTGGAGTTTTTATCCCAAATGAATTTTTTTTGTGAAAAGAAGAAAAGGAAGAAATCAAAAAAGCAATCAGTTTGATGGTTAGAATTCCATGAATGAAGGAGATTAGTCACATAATAAACTAATCCCACCCCACCCCCCACTCCTCAATTCTATATCTGAAGTAAATTATGCCATCTTTATGCTTTTGGGGCACATGTGTGTGCATGTGTGGGCAGGTGCAAAGCTATATATGCGTATGTCTGTGTTGACTACTAAAAAAGCAAATGTTGCAGTTTATAAAATAGTGCAGGTCAGACAGAAAGACCTACTAGGAGCCATAAGACTAGCTAATTCCACACAGAGCCACAAATACATACCATCTACTGCCCTGGGTTATCTCATCACATGTGGAAATCTATCCATTTTTTAGGAAGTCTTCAAGAGCTGATGAAAGATGTACAGCTTTTACCATTAGTCTGCATGGAGGACTTAAAATGTTTCTCAGCCTTTGGTCTTTTTCCCTTGCCAAAATCTGGATCCTCTTCTTCATCCTTCTTCTGGCATTTTAGCTATAAGCCTCTGATTCCATTATTCCAATGCTTGAGGGAGACCAGATGGCATCTGGTCTAAGGGCATGCTAGGGGGGAAATGAACTAGATTTACATACTTGAATGTTTCAACTTTGGAGATAGTAGTTGGAGGGCAGATTATGTGCTGCAGCTTAGGAACACAGTTTGCTCTGGCTTCCAATACTTCCCACAAATATAAGCACCCACACATCCATCCAAATTAGGTAATAATCTACTCAATGATATAATTGGCCTTATATCCCAACATTTTTCCTACTCTGGCAAAGAGGCCTGCAGAATCCAATGCTTTGGTCAAATGCTAAAGCAGCAGCATCTTGTTGCATTGCAAGCCCCTTTGCCTCTTATGTCAGTGTGGGCCAGAGCTTGCATCACTACTTTTGTTATTTCCCCACCTCCTGTGGATGTCCCCAAACTTTAATTTTTCACTAGTAATTATATTCATAATGATTGTCAGCCTGTCAGTTTTTGTTTTTCACTGTAATTTCAGTTTACATCAAATCGTTGATATTGAATGTAAGTATCGATAATACAAACCTATGGAATGAAAAGTCTTCTTCAAGTCAAGCTTGAGCCCCAGTGACTTCACAACTATATTGTCTTCTTGGCAACAGCATGGGAGCAGTTGCCACTGTTTCCTTCTGGGAAGTATTTTCTCACTTTCCAGACTAACCTCCCGTGGAGGTTTCCATCCAAATGTACCAGGCCCCACTCTGCTTCTGAGGCCAGATGAGGTTGGCTGGTGCTGACACACACGGATCTACTAGCAGAAACACATATGTTCCCATGCAGGAGAAGAAGAGGTAACAGCTGCTCCTCCTGCTGTTTTTATTCTAACGACTACAACATTTCCTGGGAGATCTCTCCAGTAACTGGAGTCACTCTTTCCCAATTGCCAGAGTGCAAGACAATCTGGCTGCTGATTTAAGATAAGGCTAGAGAAAGGAGTGCCCAGACTGGGTGGATGAGCTGAATTAATTGTACACATTTTAAATTCTTTGTGTGTGAAAAGCACATTATACCTCTGGCATTTGTAAATAATAACTGAAGTAAAGTGGAGTCTGTAGTCTGTGTATGTGTGCATTTGTACTTGAGCGTGGGAGGGAGAGAGAGAAAGGGTATATTGGGGCAGACCTACAGGCAGACATCTGTAGGATGCAGATCCAGTCATTATTATCCGTGATCTGGGTTGGTTTCTATCTTTTATAAGCAATAAATAAACTCTAAGAGAGAGAGATAAGACAAGAGGAGTTTAAACATTTCACTGCATTTTTAAATACATGTTTTCCATCTATTAAAATGCTTTTGATTTGGATTTTAACAAGCTAATGGAGCCGTCCTATTCTATTCTAAAAATAAATTGGTAAGGGAAAAAACCTGTTCATAGCATTAATAATCCCATTAGCATTGTTTCTGAGAAGTTAATCACATGTATACTCCAATATGGTGTCTTTAAGTATCAGTGTATTTATGGATATCGCCAATGGTACCTTGCCAGTCTTGTTGGCTCATCTCTATTTTTGTTAGATTAGTTTAATAAAAAATAATTATAATAATCGCAGAAGATGCTGGTACATCGCCAAGCAAAGGATTAGCTTCTAGACCATCATCTTTATTTATAAGAATAAATATATATTTAGACTGCTGCAGATCGAACAGAATCTTCAAAATAAAATTGATTAGAATTAGTAGCTCAGACTTTTGCTTAGAAAAGTGCTCACTTACCTAGCAAGCAAAGATAACATGCGTGCGCAAAATGTAAAATCACCGAACCGGTAGTTACACTGGTCGGATCCCACCCCTGATGCTAGGATTACAAAGAATATGAAGAAAAGTCCAGAGACTCTCTTTAATTTGAAGCATCAACATTGGAAGGGATAACAAAACAGCAAAAATGTATCCCATTCAAAAATTTACTAAATTTCTTTAGTATATAATATAAACTCTTACTTATTGCTTCTTGCTTCCATCTGCTGGAAAAAAGTGAAGCAACAAGGGATTCTTTAAAAAGAGGTTTAGTACTGACAGAAAGGAAGTTTATCAAAACTAGGGATGCAAAATAAAAAATAACTTTCTTTGAGTTAAGGAAAAGTTTGTGGAATAAAAAAAACCCCTACTGTGTCAGAATGGTGCCACCTGGTGGCCAAGATTCTCTGCTCAGAACTCTCCTAGGAAAATGTTCCATTTCTAGGGGGCATTTGAGGAGAGGGGATGAAGCTTTTCCTAATCAGGCTATTATTTCCTTTTAGTAGAACATCTAGAAAATTTTTCTTGAGATGTTTGTCTTTCTTAGCTATTTTTTCTTTCTTGGATATTTCTCTTCCTGGCAATTTCCACTATTTCTTCTGACGTCCTTTTTGCTTTGTTTCTTTATTCTTAGGAGTCTTGTTTCACATTCACCCTTAACAACTTCTTTAAGTTCATTCCACAATTCCTCTGATTCTTTATCGACCATGAGCACTTCAAGGTGATTCCTGAGGTTCTCCTTAAAAATAATGGATATATGTTCAAGTTTGTTTTGTGGGGACTGATTGGCTGTCTTCTTTAGCTTGCTCATGAACAGTTCATGAGCAGTTCCAGTCAGCATTTATCTGGTCATGTTTTGATGGTATAGCAGACCTTCCTTTTAACAATAATGTAAGTCACTTCGATTTTTGTATATTCTATCTGGTCATATCCATGTATTGAGGCATCAATTTAGTTATTCGAGGACAGTGTTAGCAATGAAGAAATAATTGGATTGGCAGAAATGCATAAGCCATTTTAATTTCTTAAACTGTATAATCCAAATACATTTATTATTATTATTATTATTATTATTGTTGTTGTTGTTGTTGTTGTTATTGTTATTATTATTTAGACTTGTATGCTGCCTTTCTCCCTAAGGACTCAGGGCGGCAAACATTTAAAACTGTACAAAATTACAATAAAATAAAATTAAGCAACTACAAGTCTAAAGCCCAATTAAAATTAAAATTAGATTAAAACAACTAAAAAATAACCCACCCCCATCCAGACCGGCCTGCTGAAATAGCCAGGTCTTCAGGTCTCGGTGAAAGGAGCGGAGATCAGGGGCCAAACGGAGATCCATAGGGAGATGATTCCATAGGGCGGGCATTCCCACATAAAAGGCCCTAGCCCTGGGGACCGCCAGCCGACAATGTCTAACTGACGGAATCCCAAGGAGGCCCCTCCTGTGAGAGCACACGGGGCGATCGGAATGCGATACTGGCAGTCCATATTTGGGTCAGAAGCTTCTTGGATAAGAAGTGAAATGTCTTCAAAGAAAATCCAGAAAGTCCAGTTGCCTCTTGAAAAAGCACATTTGGGACAACCATGACCTGGATGATGGAGAATCTCCAAAGACCAAACACATTTACTACCTTAATGTTTTCAGCTTTGGCATTTCAGTCTCCAGTCATAAGCAGCACATCTTGTTTGCACAATCTGTTGACTTCAAATTGAATTTTATTATAAAACCTCCTTTTCTATTGTTCATCAGTGGCTGGAGCATAACCGTCATATTAAAGGGCTTATCCATGAAGTCTAATTGATATTATTCAATCATTGCTTGAACTTTATCCCAAAACTGTTCTTGCTTTTCATTATTATTTGACACAAAAAATGACAGTGTACACAGCAAACAAGATAACTATGCTGGATTTTGCTTTTCTTTATTATTGTTATTGTTATTTTTACATTTATTTGCTGTCCATCTTGCTTCAAAGTGACTCTGGGAGGCTTACAGCACAAAAATATTAAAATCATCAGAAATAAATAAACCCAATAAAATGACAATACAATCAACATAAAATCACGGTCACAAGGAGGAAAAGGAGGGAGCCAGCTATGCAGAGGAAGGGGGAGATGGGATTGTCTGTTAATTAGTCAACCACCTCCAGTGTGATATTCCCCCATTAGAGCCCTTTGGCCATTTGGCAGAACCAAGTTTTAACATTCTTGTGGAAAATCAGAAGGGTGGGAGTTGCTCTCACCTCAGGAGGTAAGATATTCCAAGGGGCAGGTGCTATAATAGAGAAGGCTCATCTCCTGGATCCCACCAGCCAAAATTCCTTGATTGATGGGATCCCCAGTATGCCCCCTCTGCTAATTTGGGTGGGGTGTGCTGGGCCAGTCCCATCAGGGTAAGACGATTCCTCTACTAATCTGGATCCATGTCTTGCAGAGTTTTAGAAGTAATAACCAATACCTTGAATTGCAACTGGAAGCAAAATAGCTTGTGGAGCAATGGTATGACTTTACCCTTCCTAAACTATAAAAATGCCATTCTTTCATTATTTTTCATGACCAATAATAAACATTATGATGTCCTAATCTGAGAAATAAACACTGTGATTGTCCATTTCAATTTGCTGATGCCTAGCATGTTAAATTGCAGTCATTTCATTTAATCTTTCACTAATAAAGATTAATAACAAAGATGTCAAATTTTAAAATTATTGGAGATAGGCACTGAGTGCCATTATAAGTATCCTTTCTTAAGCATAATAAAGCCAAAGTGATTAAATGTGCACTGTGATGTCACAACCCAAGGCTCACCTTTTCACACTTCTATCATTACACTGTGTACAAGTTCAAAAGGAGCCAGATGTGTGCTGCAGTGCATGTTGTAATTTGCTGTTCACACACAACATTGAAATTCATAGATGCTATATTCTTGATTGCCATGTAATATGCCCAGTCTTACTTTCTTGGTTATTATTCCTTGTTTCTTGTTATGTGCTAGTGGCAGTGAGATGATGAAATTCCCCCCAGAGCTGTATATAAAACATATTTACTGCATTTTTAGACCATGAGTCCAGAAATAGTCACAGACTTAAATCTTCAGATACTTGCTGTCTGTGGGTAAATTGACTGAAAATGAATCAGCTTTAAATATCTAGCCCATCTGTGCATTGGCACAAACAAGACATTCAGATTAGCCTTTAATTAATTTTTGAACAGCAGAAGCTGACCAGATGAAACCCAGATAATAAAATGCTAATGCCTGAAAAGCCTCACCTTTTGTAGTATGCTTATCCAGATATTTCAAGAGAATTAAGATAGAAAAGATTTATCGAAAGCAGAAAACCACATATAGAACTAAATATCATGATAAAAAACATCCCACAGTGGCTCTGGGACTCCATTTCCCATCTGTAGTTTTCTGTTTTGTTACCATGACATTTCATGAATGTGCAAGTTCTCCCTCATGGCCATTATGGTGCCTAGAAATTCCAGGTGTTGTCATGACCAAAAATGTCAGGATGCTTGTATAAAATACCAATAATTCAGACCGTCACAGGAAACAACAGTAAAATTATCTGCTGTATTATCCAAAAGTTGGTCTGCGCATGTCTATGATGGCAGTTCGATGGTGAGAGGGCTCTCTCAGCGTTCAGGGGTTTCATTGATTCTTTGAGAAATAGGTTTGTTTGCTGTTTCGGTTTTTCCTGGATTCATCCCTGGAGAGTCGTGGGGTGCTGCCAGAGCCGTTCCGGCAGAAAACGGGCCAGTGGTTTAGTGTGGCTGGGCTCATTCCCCCCGTGGCCTTTACATCTGCCGCAGCTTGCTGGCCGGATTTGGGGCGTGGCAGCAATGCCGTTCGCCCTACGCCGCGTTCCTCGTGAAGCCCTCGTGCCAAGAAAATTACAGCACCGACGGCAATCCCGATGGTTCCTGTGGACCCGATGTTGTCGCTAGTGGTGGTCATCTGCTGTTTGCTGGCAACGGGCGTGGCGAGGCTGGGGTCTAACGGCAGCAGTGATTACAGCTGGCTGGGCATCTTACGATTCTGCTGCGGCGCCGGGGCTCTGGCTCCATGGAAATCGATAACAGCAGCGGTGGTCTGTGGCCTTTGGTATCGCAGCTGCCATGAAGGTAACTGCATGGAGTCCTTTGACGGCAAGACTGTTGGTCCAATGGCCTCCCCCCCCTTACTCTGGTTTTTGGATTGGGGTGGCGTTTCTGCGGGGGTTTGGACTTTTTGAGCCATCCCTGAGGAGCTCCCCCCTCCTTTTCCCCAGAAGTGTGAGTTCTGGGTGGAACAGACCTACGGGGTGGGGTGGAGGCCTGCAGATCTGGAGGGCCCAGAGGGGAGACGTTCATGGTCATGGCCCGGGCTGGGTGAGCCGGCCTTCCCAGACGGGGTTGTGGGTTGAGTCTTTGGCAGTGACCCCCTCCAAGAAGGGATGATGTTATGGCTCTAGACCCGTGGCCATGGCCAGTTTGCGGATGTTGCACTTCTTCTGGACTCCTATGGACCTGGTTGCCCTATGTTGGTTGGGCATTTCATCTATGACCACCGTCTTTTTGCTTGTCTTTGTTATCCTGGACTTGCTTGGCACTATTGATGGTGCCTGGTTCATCTATACCACTCACCCGGACTTGTACTTTGCCTCTTTTCTCTGGGACCTGGCTGCCTCCCATTGCAGTGAGAGGGCAATGGGAGGATGCAACCCCCCTGCAGTGAGAGGGCAGGGGGCTGCTCAGGACTTTTACCACAAGTCACTGTGGTGGCAGAGCAGTGACTGGTTTATTTTGACTCTAACTGTCGGCAGCTGTGAGAGAGCTGCTGACTGTGGACTGTTTCCTGACTATTGCTGCTGCCTGTCTCTTCTTATTGTATTTCCATCTTTACAATATGTCCATCTAATCAACTACCTCCTGTATCGTCCTGCCTTGAGATGTATACGCTATGCTTGCCTACTCCCTATCAGAGCTACGGGCCCTCCAGACAGTTCCCCAGTCTGTGAAGTGGCCCCTTACGCTATCAAGAGCTTACCTTAATGACGGATCTTGGGATCCCGAGAGGTGGCATGTTGCGACTAATGGGCTAAATTTTAAATTTGGGAGAAAGGGGAAACTTTTTAAATTTTTAATTGGTTGTCTTAAGGGGTTAGGGAGGGGGTAAATGGGTCTTTTTGCAGCCCAGTTCGTGGCGGGGAGGGTTGGGGGCTGGCGGGGCTCCAGGGTCTGAGGTGGGGACTGCAATTTCCAGGGTGGTTGGGGTTGGCAGGAGACGTTGAGGCATAGGGCCATATCATGTGTTGGGAGCGCGCACCCGCCATCTCTGTGCGGTTGCTCGCTCCGACCCTATGGCCTCCTCCCTAGGGAGCTCGGGAACTTAGACCCCTGGGCTTAGGCTGGTGTATTTTAATGCCAGGTCCATGGCTAATAAGTCCACCCTCCTCCGTGAGATCATTGAGGAGGAGGCTGTGGACCTGGCTTGTATCACTGAGACCTGGTTGGGCCCAGAGGGTGGTGTCCCTCTGGTTGAATTATGCCCTCCAGGTTTTTGGGTTGTGCACCGGCCACGGGCCCAGGGAAGGGGTGGTGGGGTGGCTGTGGTTATTAGGGAGACCTTGCTTCCAAGGAAGGTCACTGTTCCAGAGATAGGCGGAAGTGAGACCCTCCTTCTGAGGTGGGGGCCTAATGGTCAGGTGGGCTTGCTGCTTGCATACCTTTCTCCCAGCTGTGTGACAGCAGCCCTGCCTGGGCTTCTTGACGTCCTCTCGGGGGTGGCGGTGGAGTTCCCGGGCCTTATAGTCTTGGGGGACTTCAACTTGCCCTCCCTGGGGGGTACGTGGATTGGCCAGGAATTCATGGCTTCCATGGAAGCCATGGGCCTGACCCAATTAATCCAGGACCCTACTCATGAGGGGGGAAACACTCTTGACCTAGTTTTTGTCTCTGAGCAGTGACATAGTGACAGAGGGCAAACCACTTTTATGGCTCTGCCCGTTCCATGGTCTGATCACTATCTCCTATGGTTGGTCTTCCAACAGGCTGCCCCCCACTGCTGGGATGAGGAGCCGCTTAGATGGTTCCGCCCCAGATGCCTTATGGACCCGGAGTGGTTCCAGGCGGAACTGGGGCTCCTTCCCCCTTCCCTTGCCCACAGCTCTGTTGAGGATCTGGCGGCCGCTTGGCAACAGGCTGCGTCGGATGCCCTCGACAGGGTTGTCCCCATGTGACCCCTCACATGTCGCGGATCCCGGATGGCTCCTTGGTATTTGGAGGACCTTCAGGAGATGAAACGCCATCGGAGGGGCTTAGAGAGCAGGTGGAGGTCCACCCACTCCCAGGCCGATCGAGCCCAGCTAAGAGCCCATGTTAGGACTTACCTGGTAGCTATGAGAGCGGCGAGAAGATCTTATCTCTCCACCCTCATAGCAGCCCAGCTGCCCTGTTGGGTTACCCGCTCTCTCCTTCGTCCAGAGGAGGGAGCGGACCCGTTGCGGGGAAGGGCTGAGGAGTTTGGTCAATATCTGTCAGATAAGATCGCTCAAATTTGGAGCGGGTTGACCTCTGATTTGCAGTGGTCTGAGGAACGGGATACAGGCAGTCTGGCCACTGTGTTCTGGGATGAGTTCGATCCTGTTTCCAAGGATGAAGTGGACGGGATTATGCGGCGCCTGAGTTCCACCACATGTTTATTGGACCCGTGCCCTTCCTGGCTGGCTTATGCTGCCAGGGAGGTCACCTGTGGTTGGCTCCGGACAGTTGTCAATGCTTCGTCAAGGAAGGTTGTTTTTCCCTCCGCCCTGAAGGAGGCGGTGGTGAGACCCCTCCTGAAGAAGCCTGCCCTAGACCCGACCGTGTTAGACAACTTTCGTCAGTCTCCAACCTCGCTTTTGGCGAAGGTTGGAGAGAGTGTGGT
>CM019148.1:190143879-190193335 GCA_009733165.1 Naja naja
CCAATCCGGCTGTGACCCTTTGGGTGGGGTGGTTTTATTTTTTGTATGCTTTGTAATTATATTCTCTTTGGGGCTTGTTTAGTTTAATTCTTTCTTAACCTATTTATTGTTGTTGCTGTTTTTAGTTGTGAGCCGCCCTGAGTCTTCAGAGATGGGGCAGCATACAAGTCCCAATAATAAATAATAAATAAATAAAAGTAAAATGGTATGTTTTCATGAAAGCTTTATTGGAAAAACAATAAATATATCATTAATTGGTAGATGAACCTATACCTATTCATAGGATTTGAGACAAGAAATATACACAGATTAAGACTAATAGATTGAATAAAGCAGAAATTGAATGTAAAGATCAAATACTGGCATATTCCAGGTCTGTCTGGTATGGGCTGCAGAGACCTGGTTGACCATCAGTTGCTACATCAGAACAGGTTGGATGGGACACAAACTCTAGTCTGAAGAGGAAGCTGACACATTCTCACATTAATCATACTGTTAAGTTTGCATAGAGAGGCAGGACGCGGAGTGCTTCAGCTCAAAGTTTATTGTGACTTCAGCTCAGAATGGACCCGAATGGCTCAGCCACAGCAGCTATTTATAGCCTGGCTGTCATGCTGCCAGCCAATCAGAGTGCAGGGTTTTCCTGCACTTTTACAACCAATGAATTCAAACACTTTACAACAATAACCAGTCATTTTAAACTCTGCACACATAACACCCCTCCCCACTAGGTTTGGTCCATACCAAACCCCATCTATCTAATATACCTGTAGATAGGTGGGGCTCTTAGGTACGCTGAGACCAAGTGGTTCAGGTGTTTAGGAATCGCTTTGTGAGGAAGGAAATGTATCTGCCAACACTTTATTAGGACTTCTTGTATTAGTAGAACCTGTTGGGTTAATACAACCTGGTCTCTCCCCCAATCCATCTCCAACCCAATGTCACCCCTAAATCTGGTAGTGATGTGCAATCCTCTATTTGTAAAATGGTTGTTGGCACCCTGAAAGGTTTGGGATGGTTCCTGTCATGTTAGCTTCGTTACACATGGGGTTGATTCTCACTTGTGATTACCTTCATTATCTCCCTTCCCCTAGAAGGGCTGAGGGCATGGGACCAGAGCAAGGGCTGATGCCCAGAGGCTGGACCATAACTGCTTGTGCTCTGTAGAGTAATCTCTACAGGGGAGCAAGGAAAACTTTATATTTTTGGCTGACTGTCTAGGCAAAATCATCTGCCTCTGCAGGGACTTATTTATCTGTACATCCCTTCCCATCTGAGGTGCAACTAGTAATTATCAGACAAAATATCTTTTCAGTGGTGATCTTCAGACATAGATCCTTCTCTAAAAGCAAATGCTTCGTTACACATGGGGTTGATTCTTACTTGCTGATTACTCTCATAATCCTCCCCTTCCCCCCTAGAAGAGGCAGTAGGTATGGGAACCAGAGAGGAGCAAAAGCGATGCTCCTAAGGCAATCTGGATCTTAACTGATCAATGTGCCTGCTCCAGAGGACACCATCCTCAGTTTGAACCCTGTAAGACCTGGGGCCTGTAACCTGGGTTATCTCAGCAGGAATCCATAATGGTTCACCCATAAGGTTTTTAGCATAAACAAAATCACCCACGGAGAATTGGCGAGTTTTGCTGGTGGAATCTAAAGGTGCATTGGGTGCGTAAGTGGGATGAAAGTGGTCCAGGGTAGACCTGAGTTTTCTACCCATCAACAGCTCAGCTGGAGTTAAGTTAGTGGATGGACTAGGAGTGATGTGTTGGATACTGAGTAGTTTTTCAACTTTCTCAGTGATGTCCCCTGGACCCAATTGTTGGAGTTTCTCCTTGGTAAATCGTACCATGCATTCAGCCCGGCCATTAGTCGAAGGATGCCCAGGGCAGTAAGGGCATGTCTGATACCCTGCTGTGCTAAATATGATTCAAAAAGGTTAGCAGTAAATTGAGGACCATTGTCAGAAACAATCACATCAGGTGACCCATGAGTTACACAAAGTTTCTTAAGTTGTTTGATAACAGCCTCTGCTGTGGTGGAAACCATGGGGATAACCTCTAACCATCTGGAGTATGCATCAACTACAATAAGGAAAGTGTGCCCTCTGGTAGGGCCAGCAAAATCAATGTGACCATGGACCCCTAGGACATTCCCATTCCTGTTTGGGGGTGAGAGGTGGGGCAGGCCTGACTTCCTGACAGTTGGGACAGGATGCAACCCAGTGTTCAACCATTTTGTCAATACCTGGCCACCATACATAACTCCTGGCCAATCCCTTCATTCTGACAATTTCCGGATGACCCTCATGTAACATTTCCAAAACCTCTTTCTGCAATTTTGCAGGAATAACCACCCTGTTACCCCACAAAATACATCCCCTCAAGACAGATAATTCAGTTTGTCTGGATTTAAAAGGTTGGGAAACTTGAGGTAGATCTTGTAGTGGCCAACCCTTTTTAATCCAGCCTACAATAGGAGCCAATGAAGTGTCTTTGGCAGTTTCTCTAGCAATTTCAGCAGCATGAACTGGAAGTTTGGCAACAGTTTATAGAAAAAAGGTGTAAGTCTCAGGAGCAGGGTCCTCAGTGTGCAAAGGAAGTGGGCAGCGACTCAAAGCATCAGCGTGCCCAATGTCTTTTCCCGGTCTGTGGATGAGTTTATATGAATAAGCAGCAAGAAATTCAGTCCATCTCAGCATTCTTGGTGACAGGATGGTGGGCGTTGGTCTGTCCCCTGCCACAATACCTAAAAGAGGTTTGTGATCTGTATTAATGCTGAATCTTCTCCCATATACGTACTCATGGAACTTCTTGACTGCTGCCACGATAGCCAACGCTTCCTTGTCCAGTTGACTGTAGTTTCTCTCTGCTTTGGTCAAAGTGCGAGAGTAAAATGCAATAGGGGCTTCCCTTCCACTGGGAAGCATGTGGCTCAACACCCCCCCCCCACTCCAAAAGGGAATGCATCACAAGTCAATACTGCAGGTAAATTCTCAGAAAACTGTATCAGGACACAATCAGAAGTGATTTGTCTCTTGATGTTGTTAAATGCAGCTTCCTCTTTTGTGCCCCAGACCCATGCAGATTTTTTATCCAGTAATCTGTGTAAGGGTTCTGCAGTGGTTGCTTTCTGAGGTAGAAACATATGATAGAAATTAATAAGTCCCAGGAATGCTTGCAAGTCAGTTTTGCATCTTGGCCTGGGGGCTTCTTTGATTGCCTGAACTTTGGCTTCTGTGGGGTGGATGCCATGTTTATCAATCATATAACCCAAGAATTCTACTTTGTCAGTTCTTAGTGTGCATTTCTCTTTTTTGACTTTTAACCCCGCTTTTTTGAATCTGGTTAGAACTTCTCTGAGTTTCTTGTGTAACTGAGTGTCATTTTCAGCAGAGATTAAAACATCATCAAAATAAGGCACCACCCCTGGTAACCCTTGTAGCATCCTTTCCATAAGGCTTTGGAAAATGCCTGGCACCACACTTACTCCAAATTGTAACCTTTTGCATGTGAAAGCACTGCGATGGGTTACAATGGTTTGGGCTTCTGCAGTTAAATCGTCTACTGTTAACTGCTGGTATGCTTGGGCCAGGTCCAGCTTGGCGAAGACTGTGCCCCCGCCCAGAGAGTGTAATAAATGATGAACCACTGGAACCGGATATGCGCTCTGTTGTAGCGCATGGTTCAATGTCCCCTTGTAATCCCCGCAGATTCTCATGGAACCATCTGCCTTGACTGGCATGACTATGGCTGTCTCCCACCTGGAGTGGTCTGTGGGCTCTAATACCCCTTGGGCTATCAGTTTATCTAATTGTTCATCAATTTTTTCCTTCAATGCAAACCCCTTCTGGGTTTTAAGCGGATTGGTTGTACCTTGGGATCTAGATTAAATGTGATAGGGGTCCCCAAGTACTTGCCTAATCCGTCGCTGAAGACCTCTGGAAACTCAGACTTCAAAGACTCTTCCCGCTCAGTGTTGCTCACGTGGTTGATGCCAGTCACTTCGATGCCCAGTGGGTTGAACCATTCAAGTCCCAGCAAACTTGGGTGATCTTTATCAACGATGGTCAGGGGTAGGCGTTTGATGTGACCTTTGAACTTCACGTTGAATTCTCTTGTTCCAACTACTGGAATCTTGTTCCCTTGGTAGTCTTTAAGAGTTAATGCCTGCTTCTTGAAGTGAGTCTTCTGAATGTTTGGTATCAGTCTTTGAATAGTGTCCCATGACACCATAGATAAGTATGAACCTGAGTCCACTTCCATTTGGCAAGGCCTTCCTTCAATGAATACCTTGACATGTACTTTCCTGTTATTTAAAGAGGATGAATGACCAATAGTTACTGTTTGATGAGTTTCATTCCTTCCATTTGCTTCTGTGTTGCCCCATTTTCTCACTGGTGTTGTTTGGCTTGACTTCTCTGTCTTTGTTGTTTGTAGCAAACTTTCTTCTGTTTGGTGGAGTTCTGGATGATTTGCAGACTCTTGCAATGTGCCCTCTTTTTTCACATCGGAGGCAAATGGTGTCCAGGAACTTGCATTCAGTGCGGGGTGGTTTCCCCCACAACCTATGCAGTGGAAATCACGCCTCTTCCTTCTCGGGTCGTTCCATTTCCGCTCCATTCTGAGTCTGTTAATTCCTTCTTCTTCTCCACTGTATTCTGACTCAGATTCAAGTTCATCAAAATGAGTTGTAGTGGTCTTTTCCCCATCAGAATTGCCCGTAGTCTTGTTCATCTTTCTCATGGCTGCTGCTGAGGATTTGGTGGCTTCTGCTGAAGATGCTTCCTCTATGACTTCTTTCAGCGTGATCTTGGGTTTCATCAGTAATTTGCTCTGCAAAACCTTGTCTTTAAGGCCCAATACAAAACGATCACGCATGGCCTCCTCTAAGCTGTTGAATTCGCATGCACCCCCCAATGTCTCTCAAACTTGCCACGAAGTCATTAATACTTTCATCTTCCCCCTGATCGCGGCAATAAAACTCGTGTCTCTTAATGAGGCATGATACTTGGGGCACATAGTGTGCCCTTAAAAGCCTCTCCAGATCCGGCCATGCCATTACCTTCACATCTGCTGCACCAGCTAATGCCTTCGCCATCTTGAAAACTGCTGGACCGCAATACATGAGAAAAACTGCCCTCTTCCGCTGCTCAGAAATGGCAGCCAGATCGCTTCCTTCCAAATACATCTGAAACTGATCTGCATACGACTCCCAGTCTTCATTCTTCAGGTCGAATGGGGCTGGGGGGGTGTTCAGCGCAGCCATCTCGCTCTTCTCTGTTCCGCGTTGCCTTCTCTTCAGGGAGATCCCACCTTTGTCGCCAGTGTTAAGTTTGCATAGAGAGGCAGAACGCGGAGTGCTTCAGCTCAAAGTTTATTGTGACTTCAGCTCAGAATGGACCCGAATGGCTCAGCCGCGGCAGCTATTTATAGCCGGCTGCCACAGCTGCCAGCCAATCAGAGTGCAGGGTTTTCCTGCACTTTTACAACCAATGAATTCAAACACTTTACAACAATAACCAGTCATTTTAAACTCTGCATACATAACACATACCATTGTGATTAATGAGCCTGGGCTAATTTGAGTTTCCCCACCTTTACAAAACAAGCCTGAATTTCTGTTTAGCCATCACAACCAGCACATGAAAAAGTGGGATTTTTTTTCATGCAGGGGAAGGAAGCGGAGTTCATTCGAGCGGCACCCTCCTCTTTGAAGAGACATTACTATGCTCTGCCAGGCCTGAAAATCTTGGACTAAAGTGTTCCCTCACTTGACTTCCTATGAACAGACCTTGCTCCTTCTCCCGGTTCGACAAGATGCCGAGAAGGGGCTTGTGTCTTCACTTTTCTTTCATTTGCCCATGCATTGGTTTTGATCACTGCTTCCCCACACCACAACACTTGGGTAATGCTGTTCTGAAAGACATCTCATGAGAAAACAAAATAAAAAGAAGGGAAAGGAAGGTTCATTAAAAAAAAGCCCATATCCCACTGAGAGACAGGTGACCCCTTGAAGTACAAGAACGAAGTTCTCACCAGAATGGATAGGAAGGAAAGGCCTGTCCCTCTCTAGTCCCTTTTTCCTACTGATTCTGGGCAGAATTGTGGGAAGGGAATGGGGAAGCAAAAAGACTCTGACAGTTGTCAGAATGGCCAGTCAAAGTTCTCTTCTAAATTAAGATTGCATCTCTACAAGAGAAGGCATTCAATGCTACAGACTGTCAGGATGAGAAACATTCCACTGCTCTGAGGTGAAAGGGAAAAGGCAGTAAGCAGATCTTCTGACAGATGTTCAGAAACCTCATTTCACAACATTATTTGAGGCCTGATTGGAAGGCTGGAATACACCTTAGGACCCATTCCTCAAGTAAACAAATCCATGCCAGTCAAGATGAGATGCCCCAAACCAAACATTTGGACTGAATTCAGAAAGCAAACTATGTTCTCCCTTGTGCTGGTGACTTTTAAAATTGCAGCTGGTGTAGATTGGTGGGTTTTTTTTAGAAAATATTCACAAAGCTGAATAAAATTAATTTAATTATGATGTATTCAAACATCTTATTTTGAATCAGGCATGTTTCTAAACTGAAAACATATACTGTAAATAAGTACAGGGATTCTTCTGTTGAATTTATTATGTGTAACTCTTAGTAAATTGAGAAGCCCGGAGATCTGCCCAATTCAAATGGGTTCAAAAATCAAGATTCAAACCAGCTGTGAAATACTACTCAATATATGTAAATTCCAGTTGATAATGAGTATGGATCAAGTCCTTCTCTGAAATGATTACTGATTTCAGAAAACATACTGTTATATGCTCATTTACTGGCTTTTATCAATTTTCAGGTCATGTTACATAAAGGATATTGATATATCTTATTATGGGGGCCATGCGGGCTCACATAGTAAGATGCTGGGCCTGCGCACCGCTGAGGTCAACAGCTCAGTGGCTCAATTCCCATGAGCAAATAAACCACAGAGGGACAAGAAAGGAGTCTCCCCCAATTGCCTACTGGCATTCAGGTGTCCTGTAGATAAAGATAACACCACCTGAAAAAAAATCCTTTCACAGAGGCAGCCAGCCACCTTGGTGATCCCTGGCTAACAAGTGCTATATGCGAAATAAATAAATATCTTATTATACATAATTTTCCAGTTTTTAGCTACAACAAATTCACAGCAGATGCCAATCCAGCAGAAGCTGATAGAATTTCATATTTTTCAATATGAATAGACTGTAGTAAAATTGTTTTAGTTAAATTTTTAGTCCCTAAAACCAAACAGCAGCAGATTAAGATATGAATATATCAGGGTACCTTCTACCTGAATAATTTTTAAAGTGAAGCATACTATCTGTTTATCCCAGGCAGACATGTTTCTTAAACTACTTTCTACAAAGAATCTCCTTTTGAATGTTTTATTGATGTTGGATGCAGCCTGATCATTTTCAACACATTCATTTTGTCAAATAATTGTGTATTGATTATTGACATTGTGCTGCAAGCTGCTTTGGACAATCTTTGTCAGAACAGCAGTACCCGTATGAAGAGAACAATTGCAACAGGAAGGTCAAAATATGACAGAAGAGAATGGAGGAGAAAACAACATTTTTATCTTCATTGTATGCATTTTTTTTCTTTTGATGATTCTTCCATCCCTACTTCTTCATTGGAACTCAGTCATTTCACAACTACGAGGAGTTTGAATCCTGTGGATTCAAAACCTTCATAATCCTTTTTTCTGAGTATGTACACTTGGTATCTGTAATGAATCTGGACCTCTGACCTTGGAGGCCTGATATTAGCAGTATCACCTGGAGTTGGGAAAGGACCATGAATATCAGATTTCATCCTTCGTGTGCTTTTTCCCCATTTGCACCAAACCATGGCACAAAACGTGCCTGGCCATTTCTATTATGTTCCATGATCTTGCCTTCTTCACCTTTTCACTGTTCCACAGCTGAGACAGTCTAAAATTGTCCTTAGTTGATATTAACTGAACTAGACAACAAGTAACCTGTTGGGTGAATGTTTCCTTACCTAAACAGAGAAACAGAATGGGCAAGAATGGGCAAAAAAGCAATGGAAGCAGGAACTATTTCTGATCTTCTGCCAACTTGACATGGCTGACTGCCCTCCAGCAACCAATGGTGGGACTAATCTATTTGGCCTCTGGAGGTCAAGGGCAGGATGAGTTTTAATTTTCTATCCACTTAGTAGTGGAGAGTGGAGCTCTCAATCTTTAGAATTCCATTCATTAGAATGAAAGAATGGATTTCTTTGTGCTTTTTTGATAGTTCACTGGACTGGAACTTAATTAAAAATAAAGAATTGAACAAGATAGTAAAGTGAAATCAAAGATTTTTTTAAAAGAAAGTCACTTTTGTGGATTTCTTTCTACCTGTTATCAGCTTAATTGGTTAAAAGTTTTGATGAAATAAGCCAAGCATCAAAGGGATTTCCTGATGATTTTACTTTAGTATTTGTGGGATAATTATCAGATATATATTAATGTGCAGAATATAATTTTAAATTTAACACACTGGAATTCAATATTAAAGTATTTCTTTTAAACAGAAATGCTCTATTTTGCTACACTCAGGAGAGAGTGAGAGAAAGAGACATGCAAAGCTAATTGTTTTTTCTACATATTTTCTCAGATGAAGCTTTATACTCATCACCGAAACTCAGTCATCCAAATGATTGTTTCAAAGGTGCTTTTTTCAAATGGCAACTGGACTATGTTTTTTCTTTGAGAAGCAAAATGCCTTCCTCAAGGAAAATGCAAGGAAATTGCCTTTTGAAAAAGCATCTTTGATACTTTCAGAGAATGAGAGATTTTTACAAAATTCTGTTTACTTATAAACCTTAATACTCTTATGTAGCATTACATGAAAGCATATACAGTACTGATACTGCTACAGTATTAAGTTGTTAATTCATAGTGTTCCTATGGTCAAAAGGAATGTCTTAATCCAGCATCATGTATAAATTATAGCATGTCATCCTAGGATCTGACCACTTTGATAAGGGAATATTTAAAATTTCTGCTAAAGTTAGGTATTGTATTCACAGGGAACAAACAACATTCACAGGGAATCCAGATGTATATAGAAATAAAACTTTCTATAGAAGAATACTAGCACCATGTATATTTTATATGCCATGCCACTCTCTGGTTCCTCAGCATTGGAACAGATGATCTCCTCCCCGTCCTCCTTCTCCCTCCCTCCCCATCAAGGAACTTTATGGCTGTATTTTCCAGCTTTGATTCAAAAGTGTTGTCTTGATCTCCAGCATCTCATTCCATCCTAGCAGATGCTTGCAGAGTAGTGCTTTGCATGCCCTTTCCTTCCAGTGGCTGGTCATTTCTTCTTGGGCCTGCTAGTTTGGTATGTATTCTATTGGTTAACAGTTGTTTTTTAAAGTGTAATGTTGCAGTTTATCCAACAATGGCCCACTAACTCAATCCTAGAAACTCATACTTGGTTTAGCCCTTACATCTCCAGTGGGCACCTTTTCAATTTCTGCCCAGGCTGAATGAAGCATTCTTTTCCAATCTTTCCAAACTTCTCTTCTTTCATCATCATCATTTTGTTTTTATGAAGCTGAACCATCAGTTCTTCCTTGTTACAAGTTTCCATGAATCTACAAAGGAATGCAGGAATGAAAGAGCAGCCTGTTTGCTGTTGCTTGAACTAAAGTAGTGTCAGAGCAACAATGATACTATAAGTGGAAAGTAGAAAAAGAAATGGTCTGCTTTAGGGTCAAAGGAGATCTGTGGGAAAGTGGTGGAGGAGTGAAGGCATCTATGTATGCATACATCCAGGAAAGCAATAGAATGACATAGTGACTAATGAGAAGGAACAATTCTCGAGTCAGTTAAACTCCTGGCGACTACCTGGACAAGTGCCTACAGTTTTCTTGGCAAGGTTATTTGGAAGTGACCTTCTTCCAAGGGCTAAGACAGAGCAAGGCTGGCCCAAAGTCACCCAGCTGGCTTTATGCATAAGGTGGAACTAGAACTCAGACTTCCAGTTTCTGGCCTGATGCCTCAACCGCTGTGGCAAATTGGCTTTATTAAAAGATAAAACAACTTCAAACTGATAAGCATAGCATATCACTTATGATATAAACAGAACATCTCCCAAAACATTGGCCATGTTGCTTGAAAGCTTTCTCTGTTCAGATTTGTACATTCATTCTTTTAGCAAGGCCCATGCTCCAAAAACCAGAAATTCTTGATAACATTCCAAATACTAGGATATTGCCAATAAGAAAAGTTATGCCTTTAACATGTTGTGGATGACTCAGAAATCTTCTCATAGTCCTCCTATTGTCAGTCCCAAATTCTAGCATTTTAATACACTGGATGTCCACTGTATAAAACAGTACTTAATTATTCTATAATCTAAAGCCTAGCCCCATAGCTCATCATTGGTGATGTTTCTATGATTACATTGCTTTTGCAATAATATTTCTTTTTTTTTTGTCAAGTTTTTTATTTTATATTGCTTATACATATTAATGAGTGAACAGTGTGATACCTGGGTATCATACATTTTAATACAAATAAACATAGTATTATTACTCAGTTATTACTTTCGTTGTTTCATATTGTTTAAACATATCTAATACTACCACCATTCAATTTCTAAACCCTCTTTTTATTACATATGTCATTATATTAAAATATGTACATTGTTGTTCCCCTCTTATTTCTATTTCTAACTTTTATTCATGTCACCGTATTATTCAAAGACGTTTTTCTGTCTCCCATCTTTCACCCGCTTTATTATTCATATTTCTCTTATTTAACTCTTCACATCTGTATATATTAAAGTTTCATCCTTCACTCTTTCATTGTTCAGTGTTTCAATTTACAGTTCTTATAACAATTACAATATCATTTAAACATAGATCTATTCATATTTCTTCCATTCATGCAATCCATTATATTATTTCAGTATGTTAATAATACCATCGTTCATTGTCTAATTTTCCAATTAATGCTTAGTTCTTATTCATAATTCCCATATTTCACTCTTCATATCTATTTGTATTAAAATATTGTCCCAGTGCCTATCACAGTATATACAAAATAATTATGCAGTCTATATAATTCTATATAATATATAAGTCTATATAATATATAATGTTTTTGCTTAAGTATGTTCTTAAATAATCTCTCTCCCCCCCCCTTTTTTTTTCTATCCATCGTCTCTTGGCCTCATCAATACTTAAAGTCTTATCCTTCTTTTAACTTGCCTTCCAAATTCTTCTCTTGGATCTTTAACTCTATCTACATCTGCATCCTGACTATTCAATCCAACTTTTTCTCCCCTCCCTACCCTTTTCCACTAAATTTAAAGCTATCTGTTCTAACGCCTATCTCCTTTCCCAAAATATCTTCCTGTTTCTCCCATTCTCTTTTTAAGTCTTTTAAATTATTTTCCTCCTGTTTAAATTCCATAATCATTATTAGTTTTTATATTTAATATTTCTGATGGTTCATTCATAGTTCTCAATCTGCACAATAAAAATATAATATCAATGATGTGCCTCAAATGATTCAGATTTCTAAAGGTATAACTCCCCTCCACCGCTGCATTGCATACAAAGGCTGGTGCCTTATGACATCCATTTCTGGATGAGAGATGTATATTTGAAAACCAAGAAAGAGTCGGGAACAGGTTCCGGACAATCAACAGTGAAGAACCAGATAGAAAGTGAGATATTGTACAACAAAGCTAGGGTTCTAAGAAGCCCATGCCATTCATCTCATCTATCTTTCTGAATATCTGTTATCTTTGAATAAGCAAGGTTTCTTTTGGGCTTGAAATTCTGTCCCAAACAATTAAACCAACCCCAAATATGCCATTACTCTTCAACAAATGCTATCTTATGCAAGTGATAGAAAATTTTTGGAGGACTTTTGACACATAGGAAAAGTCATTCAGTAATAAGAATTAACTATGGGTAGAGCCAGAGTTTAAAATTAATGCATCTGCAATAAAACATGGGCTGAGACAGAGACAAAAGTGGGAAAATATTAGGTATCAGAGGATTGTACATCTTTAATAGTATCCCATTCTATTTCTCTAGCATCCAAAGCACTATAAACAATACATTTTAAAGATCAACAGCAATTTGTCAGCTGACACTAATAATAGTCTGTGAAATAGAATGTGTAACTACAATTATGAGTAAAACCTTATCTTCTGTGCTTTTTCTCTTTAATTAGTATAAAATATTAAATGCTGGTACAAAGATCCTAAAGGGTCTACAACTCTTTATGTTCATTTCTTCTATTTGTGGGCCCCCAAAAGAGACCCCCCCCAAAAAGGAAATCAATACTGTAATATATAATTTTTTAAAGGCCGCCCCTCAGAAAGGAGGTTCATAAAAGAAACAGAATGCCAAATTCAAATAAGTATTTTTTGAAAAATATGGCAACTGAATGTTGACTACTTTCAAAGTGATGTTCCTCAAACATCTGTGACCTCATGCCTTCCATTATGACAGCTATTCCAGCAACTGAACACTTCCAACACTTGTTTTAGAAGGAAAGAGGGAAACATGTAAGTAAATCTTCTCAGTGATTTCAGCATTTATTCAATTAAGAAAATGCTTTCAATTAACAGAAATACTTCAGCAGGAATCTGTGGAACTCCTGATACAGCTTTGTAATAGCAAAGGAAGAATATATAATTACCTTTATATTCTCTGGTTCATTGTGAAATTGAACGTTCAGAAATTTTCCCAGTAATTGTTGCACTAAGTATTTTACATAAACAATATCATAAAAATATCTTCAGGTCTTCAACATATAGATTAAAAAACTGAAAACTGTATTTTAATCTTAATCTTTTAATCACATACTTCTGTAGGCTGTCAAACCTGCGGAAATTGCTGTTGAAAAGGCATTTCAAGGTGGGACCATGGGAAGAAAGAAGCAGCAAGGAAAAGAAAGATTCTACATCTTATCCAAAGATTTGCCAATTAGCAATCCTTGGCAAGAAGACTAACACCTACCCAGAAGAAGAAAACAGCGCTCTGTGTCTTCCTATTTGCATTGGGAAGAATGCTATCTTAGTATTGGATGGGTCTGTCCCTCCAGAGAGCAAATATCGCAAATAATTGGGTAGGTGTTAGATTGTAGTTGAGAGAAATGCATAGAGCTACTAAAGCTCATTCGACTTAGGGGTGGGAGAGAGATCTCTCTTCATACTACAGTCTTTGAGAGAGAAATGCATTGCCTTTGTAGCCAAACCTACATGATAATTCAGTTGGGAGGTAAGCAACAGACTCAGAGACACCTGAAATTTTATTAATGTTAAGATCCTTCAGAGGACTATACCCTAAAACAGGAGTCCCAAATCATTACAGTATTGAAGAACAATGAAAACCTGGATTGTGAAAGATCTATGTATCACCTTTGAATGCAAATTTTGTAGACAAATGTCTACATGTTTAAGCAAAAAAAGTCAATATTAATTGCTGCTAATCTCAGAGACAGAGTGTACTTTTGGAAATGAAATAAGGTATCCCACAAATTAGGTAACCATTTTCATTTGTTGGAAAATTTTCATTTGTTGGAAAATTCTTTACAAATGTACAACTTTCAAAATTAATGATTTTTTTAAAGATACAGGCCAGCTCAAACTGAGTAAGTTCTATATCCACAGATGGAAAGCAGTGTCGAATATTAGTTTCAGTTAGAAAATAAAGGGAATTAAAATTATTAAAGAGTAGTTATAGCCAGTTCCACTTGCATTTAATATTACTTAAATTTTGCATGTTCAGACCAAGTCACAACAAAACTCAAGTATTGTTTGACATAAGCATTTTTTTAAAAAAATCTTTCATTTCTACAATTAAATATGCACAAACTTTTATAATAGGGAAGGGTGTATGCAATTGCTTATACTAATGAAAATAATATATAAAAATGTATACTGTTTTGTGAAAAACATATTGCAAAAATGTATGTGTGACGAAGTTGTAAACAATATGGTTATGGTTATATTAAAGAGAACTATGTATGATTTTTGTATGATTTTTTAAACTTATCAAATTAATGTGAAAATGTGGTGAATCAAACTTAACACTAGACAAAGTGGAAACTGAAATGTTTGAACTCAATTTGTGTCTGAAAGAATTAAATGTATTGCTGCAATAGGTGTGAATTAATATAATATTTTCTTTCTGGCCCACAAAAATGAAAAAAAGTTTATGCCTAGGCTTTTTTAAAAAAACACCATGCACTTATGGAACATACCAAGTGAATCTAGGAGTCAAGAGATTTAGTTGTATGGCTTCCACAAACATCTCCTATGAAATTGGATAACATCACTTGAACCTTAAATATTACAATAATCTTCAGCCTTCAAATACTATGAATCAAATTACCCCAGAAACTCCCTCTTTGCTTTCCAAGAATTGGTGAGCACAGTCTTGGAAATATAATGTGTGAGAGTCATGTCTGGGTGCCTGGAAAAATATTTCCCTCTACAAAGATAAAACAGCACCTGCATAAGGCTAGGTTACTATTGAATCTACTGCTATTGATGCTATGGGGTGGTAAGGTAGGAATTATAGGACTAAACTGTAGACAGAAGATTCATGAATGCGGCAATTTGGAAGCAGAGAATTCAGCTAAATGTTAAATCAGTTACCCACAATGAACATTTTAAAAGGTTCCATTAATGCGGAACCTGTAAACTAGAATAACTCCATTAACAATGGCAGAAGGTCAGTGTAAGATAGCAGTTCTAGACAATTAGAGTCAAACTGATGAAAATAAAACAGATGCTGTAGTACACTGTGTTCCACACCCCACATTTGGAAAGTTTGGTAATGTTAAGAGTTGCATTTCCTCCTGGAACTGCAGAAATAAAAGTTCTAGTTTTGTATTATATCCACATCTCTTCCGCTGCCACCCATTGCTAATCCAATCACTGGGCATATAACTTGAAATCCAGGATTCGTAAAATATGTATATAGTTTATCCCCATTTGTCTTAGCTAGTGATAATAAACAATATGGTTTTATTTCTTTGCCTCTTTTCTCTCTTGAAAAAAAAAGTCCTTCATTTCCTTCACCAAAACTTGCTTGAACTATTTTCCTGATGGCCCTTCTGAGAGGAAAGAAAGAGGTCACACATTTCTTGCTTGAGCATCACTCCAGTTACTGAGAAGATGGACTGTGCTATGAAGAAAGAAAAACAAAAACAAAGGTAAAGTATACACTGCCGCCTTGGAAGACAAGTGTTCCTGTCCAATACTCTGCCTTCTGATAGGGAAGAATTTCTTAGTGAGTGCCTTGCCTGTTGCTTGAACAACCTCCAGTAAATGCCACCATCATTTCCTCAAGACTTATTGGCTCAATAGTTTCTCAGGTAATATCACGGGAGGTGGTTATGGTCTTACCCATTTGCCTTCTGGGAAGTGAATGCTTTATATCTGATTGCAAAATGGTCTAAACATTCCAGAACTACCCAGGCCCTCAAAATATTGTCTATTCTTGATTTAATGGCTGAATGTGGTTTTTATAGCCTTTCCAGGTTTCATTCACTGGAGTTTTCTGGCATATGTTCTTAGTAAACAAGGCATGCCCAAACTGTATGTGTTGTTTGTGTTTATCTATTTTGATGTTTTTTTTTTAAATCTGTTTTATTTGCTGGCTACGGGCTGTAATAAAGTTAACCACATTTATGCATGACTGTGTTTATGTTCCACCAAAAAGTATTGAAATAAATACAATCATTCTGATATCCTGAGAGTGGATAGGGAACAGGGATTGACATACTATCAGAAAGCTGGCTCAGTTGAGAGGGCAGGGGATTGAAGAACCAATGAAAAAGTGCCTGTTGTGCAGAAATCCTATTTTGTGGATGTACTTTTAGCATTCTTCCTGCCAAGTCTTCAGCCTCAGGCACCTTGATCAGCCTAGAAGACAAAAACAGAGGAAAACCAAATTCTAGGAATTCAAACTCTGCTGTTAGCTTTCAAAAATATTAATATATAAGCCAGAATCAGAAGAATCAAAAGAAAAAAATAGGACAGGAAAGAGAGAAAGAAAAAGAAAGTTTATTCTTACATTTAGTATTCAATTAAATATATACAGATAAATCAAGTAATTTCTAAATTATTTTAAATTGAGAAGTAATTATATTTAAAGGTTGGAGACATATGTATATGTTCTCTCAGTGGAATTTATTTTCAAGATCATCAGTCTGGAAAAGAAATTATTATTTGTAAAACAAAACCAAAAGCAAAGTAATATAATCCATATTGCTGTTTCATTTAAAATTTGCATGGTTGAATGAAATTAGTTTGACATATCTGTTTTTTTTTAAATGAGCTAATAAAATGTTCAGTTTTATGCAAAGAAATGTATACAGGTGATTAAATAGCTTGGATAAAACTGAATTGATGGTTTTGGGATTTATTGATTTTAAAAGGTATGCTTATGAGACGTAGAAACCATGATATGTTATTTCGGAGAGTGCAGATTGTAATTACTATGTTTGTAACTGCTGCAAAGAAAATTGGAAATCTCTTCCTTAATTTTTTTTTCTCTTTATTTCTCTTTTTCTCAACTTCCATTTTTTTCTTTTTTTCTTTCACATCTCCTTACTTCTACTTCTTCTTTTATGTTTCTGTAGTTTTTTATTCTTATGTAAAAGCTCATTTTAATAAAAATTGTATATAAAAATGGCACAGTTGGCACATCTCTCCAAATTCATCACAAAAGGTAAGAGACATAATCTTCATTGCACCATTAAAATAAAAAAGTCAAGTTTTTAAGTCACTATGCCAATTGTTGTTAATTAATTATGAAGAATGTTCTCCAGAAGTTCACTCAACCAGTAATTACAATGTCTCATTTTGTAAGCATCCCTGCACAGAATCTCTTGTCCTTTTAGTAGCCACTAGGAACGGTTGTAGTTATTTATTGATTCAAACAGTTCCCAGATTCCTTTAAGATTCAAGGTTTTTAAGGATATAAATAGATAAACAAATAGGTATGTGGCAAAGCCTACAAAGTGAACCAGAAGGAAGGGAGGAAGCAAGGAAGCAAGGAAACAAAATATTTGTATTTTATATTTTTAATGAGTTTCTTTCTTCAAAGAATCAAGTGGCTCATGGGAACTCAGCCAGCAGGATTTCTCCTCAACCCATCCCAGCAGGCATTTCACTTTGAAACAGCATCACCCCACCTGGATCGGCTCCCTTTTCTTCTCTCACTACCCTCCCAACAAAACATAACTGCATTTGAAGTCTGTGATTGTTTTTTTTTTCATAAGAGAGGAAATAATCAAAAGAGTTAGCATATTCAAAACTGAGAGCAGAATTCAAATTGTAGCTCAACTGCAATGGAAGAGTTAAGAATATATGTGACACTCATATACTTTAATATTAGCTCAACCCAAAGGAAAGTGAGGCAACTTCAGTGGCTGAGAAATAAAACAGGACAGAATTGGGATAGGAACAGCACATCTCATGCCAGTATATTTTTCTGCCAGCCAAGAAAAAATGGACAGCTTGATGGCTCTTTCTCCAGTCCAGACCTTGAGATTGTCATTTGTAGTGTCAGAATAATGGGGGAAATATTTACTCTCATACTTGATACAATCAGGGACCACTTAAGCTGATATGCAAAAGGAAGGAAACACCATGTGATTACATTGGCAAGAAAGCTATTGCCAGGGCATGCTTAATTATGTGGTTAGGTGCAAGCTGGGACATAGCCTAAACTTCAGCTATGAAAAAAAGGCCTCAAAACAATATGGAATATTTTGAATGACATGTATCTGGGATCTGTGCCTTATGTAGTTCCAAATCCACAATATTTATCTTTATTCATCTAGTGCTGAGTTTGTTTCTCAAGGTCAAAACCAATGGTGATCTGAATCCTAGAACCATATGTGGGGAATTTGTGTATGGGTATTTGTTTTAGTGGCAGTGCTCTAATCTGACAGAAGGAAGTGTATAGTCAAAACATTAAAGCACCAATATTTATTTATTTATTTTATTTTAATGAGATTTATATGCCACCCTATCTCCCGAAGGACTCAGGGCAGCTTACATTAAGAAAAGAGCAATACAAAAGTTAAAACAGAATTAAATAAGAAATCTCACTAAACTAATAAAAATGTAATAACTAACTCCTAAAATCCCACCCCTTCATCAGTCCGGGTCGGCAAGCTGAAAAAGCCAAGTTTTTAGGCCACGGTGGAAAGATCGGAGGTCAAAGGCCACCCACAGCTCCAGGGGGAGTTGATTCCAGAGGGTGGGTGCTCCCACAGAGAAGGCCCTACCCCTAGGGGCCGCCAGCTGACATTGTCTGGCCAATGGCACCCCAAGGAGCCCTGCCTATGGGAGCGCACGGGACACTGGGAAGCCGTTCTTGGCAGCAGGGTTCCCCGCAAATACCCTGGTCCTAAGCCATGAAGGGCTTTATAGGTCAACACCAGCACCTTGAATCTCACCCAGAGGGCAACCGGTAACCAGTGCAGCTCATGTAAAAGAGGTGTGATATGGGAGTATCGGGACCCTCCCACCACAACTTGCGCCGCTGCATTCTGGACAAGTTGAAGCCTCCGGATGGTCTTCAAGGGCATCCCCATGTAAAGAGCATTGCAGTAGTCCAGACGGGAGGTGACGAGCGCATGAGTGACCGTACGCAGGGCATCCCGGTCCAGGTAGGGACGCAACTGTCGCACCAGGCGAAGCTGGGCAAATGCCCCCCTGGTCATGGCTCCCACCTGCTCCTCCAAACTGAGCCGTGAGTCCAGGAGGACACCCAAGTTGTAAGCCCTATTCATGGGGGGTAGCATCTCTTCCCCCATAGACAAAGATGGAATATCCTGGATGACTCGGGATGCCGGTACATACAGCCACTTGGTCTTAGCCGGGTTGAGCTGGAGGCTGTTCCTCCCCATCCAGATCCGCACCACTTCCAGGCACCTTGTCATCACGTTGAGGGTGTCAATGGGTTGGTTTGGGGTGGAGATAAAGAGCTGGGTATCATCAGCGTACTGATGATACCACACCCCAAAACCACGGATGATCTCACCCAGCGGCTTCATGTAGATGTTGAACAAGAGGGGTGAGAGAACTGACCCCTGAGGCACCCCACAAAGGAGGGGCCTCGGGGTCAATCTCTGCCTCCCTGCCAACACTACCTACGTACACCCCAAGAGGTAGAAGGAGAACCACCGTAAAATGGTGCCCCCCACCCCCAGCCCCTCAAGGCGTCGCAGCAAGATACCATGGTTGATGGTATCGAAAGCCGCCGAGAGATCTAACAGGACCAGGACAGAGGAATAACCTCTGTCCCGAGCCCTCCAGAGATCATCTACCAGAGTGACCAATGCCATCTCCGTGCTGTACCCGGGCCTGAAACCTGATTGGTACAGATCCAGATAATTGGCCTCCTCCAGGAACACTGGCTGTCGGGCTACCACGCTCTCAACAACCTTCGCAACAAAGCCAAGGTTGGAGACAGGACAAAAGTTGTTTAAAATAGCTAGGTCCAGGGCAGGCTTCTTGAGGAGGACCCTCACCACTGCCTCCTTCAAGGCGGGGGGAAAGACTCCCTCACTCAAAGAAGTGTTGACCACTGCCTGGAGCCAGCCTCGTGTAACCTCCCATGCGGCATAAACCAGCCAGGAAGGACACGGGTCCAGTAAACATGTGGCAGCACTCAGCTTCCCCATGATCCTGTCCACCTCATCAGGAGCCACAAAATCAAACTCCTCCCAAATAGAATCCCTAAGACCCGCCATAACACTCCCATTGGACTCTGACCAGTCGGAGTCCAAGCCAGCCCGAATCTGAGCGAACTTGTCCGTCAGATATTGACTAAACTCCTCGGCACGTCCCTGCAAAGGGTCCCCCCCCGATTAAGGAGGGAGTGGGTGATCCTGAACAGGGCGGCCGGGCATTTATCTGCGGACACAATGAGAGCAGAGAAGTACCCACACTTCGCTGCCCTCACTGCTGCAAGGTAAGACCTAATATAGGCTCTTAACTGCATTCGGTCAGATTCGGACCTGCTGGACCTCCAACTGGCTCTCTAGGCCTCTCCTCCACCGCTTCATTTCTCGGAGCTCCGCGGAAAACCAGGGAGCCAACTGGGATCTACATTGGGTGAGAGGCCACAAAGGAACAACCCGGTCGAGTGCCCCGGAGGCAGCCTTCTGCCAGGCATCCACCAGGGACTCAGCCGAGTTGTGGGCAAGAGAGAAGGGATCATCCCAAGCACCTCCTGGAATCTCTCTGGATCCATCAGGTGCCTGGGGCGGAACCATCTTGTTGGTTCCGCCTCCCAGCGATGAGGGTAAGCGTATCGGAAGGTCAGTCACAGGAGAGAATGATCAGTCCATGACAGGGGCAGTATAGTTGGGGACTCCCCCCAGATCATTACACCACTGCCCCGAGATGAAAACAAGGTCGAGTGTGTGTCCCCTCGTGAGTTGGACCCTGTATTATATGAGTCGGGTCCAAGGCCGTCATGGAGGCCATGAACTCCTGAGCCATCCCTGATGGCCGCCCCCCAGAGATGGCAGGTCGAAGTCCCCCAGCACAATAAGCCTGGGGAACTCAACCGCCACCCCCAAGAGGACCTCGAGTAGGTCAGGCAGGGCTGTTGTCACGCAGCTGGGAGACAGGTACGTGAGCAACAGGCCCAACTGACCCCCAGGGCCCCACCTCAAGAGGAGGGTCTCACACCCACCTATCTGCAGGACAGTGGTTTCCCTTGGACAAAGTGCCTCCCTGATCACAACCGCCGCCACCCCGCCCCTACCCTGGGCCTGAGGTTGGTGCAGCACACGGAAACCTGGCAGGCATAAATCCACCAGAGGGATTCCTCCCTCTGCACCCAACCAGGTTTCCGTGATGCAAGCCAGGTCCGCACCATCCTCCTTGATCAAATCCCGAATGAGGGGAGCTTTATTCACCACGGACCTGCTAGTCTAACTAGCAGGTTTTTCATTTTTAGCTGCCTTCTGACTAGCAGAAGTCTCTTAGGGACTCTAAACAGACTTCTCAAAGGAAAGGTAGGCAGGTGGGATCTAGGAAGAGAAGTAGTTCTGTTTAGCTTAGGAAGTCTTGCCTGGAAGGTCCTAGAGGAAGCAAAGACTCCAAAGAGAGAGAAAGAGAGAGGGAGGGAGGGAGAATTTCCAAGAAGTTGTACAAAGCCTAAAAAGTCTCGCAAGAACTAGAACCAGGAAGTAAATCTAGCAGGGAACATTTGTTTAGTGAAGAGAGGGGTCATATTTGTTTTCAAGTGCCACATTTGACTGAATATACTCCTTGTTTGATCATTGTTTACATATTATTATGCTAGCTTTGGACTGTAATTCTCGCTCTCAGGTAACATGAAATCAGTCTCTCATATCCTCACTTTATTGCTTTGTTATTGATTACTATTATTATTTTGGATTTATCTTAGACTAAGCACAAAGAATAGACTGACTTTAAGGGCGCATTTGATGATTGTAGATAGCTTACCTGTCACAGATCATCTGAAGCCCCTGAGGCCAACTGCCAAGGAATCTGTCTGGAAAATTAATATGCAATCACAGGGTTAAACACAACCAATTTAAGTCACTTGGAGTTCCTATTCTTGTCCTTATATTTATCACAGCTGTACTATAGATCTATTAGCCTGCTTGGTAGAAAATGCTGGCACAAGTGTTTGAATCTGATTTTAACAGAGCAAACATACTGCAATCAGATAGACGAGTGCCTCCAGACAGAAGGCTGCTAGCAAAGTTAATCATCAGACATTATGCAGTCTGTTTCTTCGTAACAAAGGTGTCTGCCTAAAGAAAAAGGAAGAAATGGTGGGAAAACATAGGAGGGTAACAAGTGAAGAATGAGGATATTTGGAAACCAATCGCCTCTTCCCATAAATTTTCATGAAGGAGTCAGGGCAGTTGCCTAATAAAAAAAAGTCCAGTTTGAAAGACTTCCAAATTCTACAAGGCAAATAAAGTCTTTGCCCAAGGGTCCCATCCCACCTTCCCAGGGTCTTCAAGGCAAGAATTTCCAAGATCAGCAATTCCAGATATTGGAACACTCCCCAAAGGGTGCAGACAGCAGAGGCTGGGGGTCAGGGGGAGCATGTGAAAAGTGATGCTCCATGCTATACCTGCAACCGGCCTAGTAGATAGGACATTTTTTAAAATGCAAGAAGTTATCCTCTGTACTCCTCCCAAGGATCTTTGAAAAGGCAGAAATAATACTACTCCAGTTCATTTTACCCTGATGGTCTGTGGCTAGCAGGAAGTTTGAGATTTGGGTGTACTGACCAACATTTGAGTCATTTGAGTAAATGAAAGCGAACCTACGGTCACCCATGGTGACTCAAGGTGGCTTACAGAATATAAAACCACATTTAAAACAAAAAAAATTAACAAGAAGAATCAAATAAATCAATATAGTACAATATAACAAAATCACTCCCCAACTCCCACCCCCTGTCCCGGTGACAGTAGATCACACAAGCCATTAAATGGGCTCCATCCCGCTCTGGGTTCCCCAGGCCCACTGGCAGAACCAGGTCTTCAGTGCCTTCTGGAAGAGATTAGAGAATGGGACATTCTAGTCTCTGGGAGAATGATGTTCCAAAGAGGGGGGTCACCACAGAGAAGGCCCTTCTTCTGGACCCCACCAGGTGTATCTCCCTCAGGGATGGGACCCGCAACATCCCCTGCCTCCCTGCTCTGATGGGTTGAGTAGATGTGACTGGCAAGAGATGTTCCCTCAGATAACCTGGTCCCAAGCCATGAAGGGCTTTAAAGGTGACAACCAGCACCTTGAATTGCACCCAGAAGCAAATCGGCAACCAATGCAGCTCCCACAGGAGAGGTGAAACATGTGCACACCGGGGTCTGCACAAACCATGCAGGCCACTGCATTTTGCACCAACTGAAGCTTCCAGATGCTCTTCAAGGGCAGCCTCATGTAGAGGGCATTGCAATAGTCAAGACAGTAAGTGTCTAGGGCATGAGTGACTGTGAGTAGGGACTGTTGGTCCAGGAAAGGGCATAACTGGTGCACAACCTGCAGCTGCACAAAGGCCCTCCTGGCCACGACCGCTATCTGCTCTTTGAGCAGGAGTTGTGAGTCCAGGAAAACCCCTAGTTATGCACAGAATCTGTTTGGGGTAGTGCCACCCCATCCAAGACCAGAGGTGGCAATTCTCCCTAAGCCAACGAACCCCAAACCCAGAGCCACTCAGTCTTGCAAGGGGTTAGTTTCAACCCGTTGCTCCCCATCCAGCCCCTACCAGCCTCCAGGCACTGCAAGAGGGAGGACATGGCATCACTTAACTCACCACAGGCCAAGACATACAGTTGAGTATCATCACCATATTGGTGATACTTCAGTCCATGGTGATAGATGATCTCACCCAGCAACTTCATATAAATGTTGAACAGGAGCAGAGAGAATACAGAGCTCTGCGGAACCCCGGAAAGAAGTGGGCAAGGGCTGGGTCTCTCCCCTCCTATCAACACTGACTGAGAGTGGCCCCAGAGGAAGGAAGTGAATCAGGACAGCACAAGGCCTCCCACTCCTATCACCCAAAGCCACCCCAGGAGAATAACATGGTTGATGGTATCAAAAGCCGCTGAGAGGTCAAGTACAACAAGGATGGATGCACTACCCTATCCCACTCCTGCCAGAGATCAAGAGTGACCAATGCCATTTCTCTCCCAAATCCAGGCCTGAATTCTGACTGGTAGGGGTCGAGACAATCCATTTCATCCAGAAACCTCTGCAGCTGCTGCACAACCACCTTCTCAACAACCTTCCCCAAAAAGGGAAGATCGGAGACAGGTCGGAAATTATCCAACTGGGTGGAGCCCAGCGACGGCTTCTTAAGAAGAGGGCAGACCACAGCCTCCTTAAAGTGCTGGGGCACTGCCCCTTCCTCTAGGGAAGCATTAATCTCTGCCAGACTCCACCTGCCTGTCACCTCTTGAGAAGCTTTCACAAGCCAGGAGGGACATGGATCCAAAACACAGGTGCTTGCGTGCATACTCCCTAGGATCCTGTCCTAGGGAGCAACAGGATGAAACTGTTCCCAGATAACAGGGCAAGAACTTGCCTCAGGGGCTTTCATCAGATCAACAACCACCCAGCATCTGACTGGGAATGAAGTCAAGCGATTTTGTCTTCCAGAAATTCCTCAGCGCACCCCTTCAGGTGGACCTCATTCTCCTCCTTCCCCAGGAGGAGGAGGCTCACCTTAAAGAGGGTCACTGGACAATTATTACTATAATCCTGATTGTGGTGAATCCAAGCAAATGGATACTTACACCAATTTAGTATTTATTACATGAAATCCACTTCCAATTGTAAGAGCTGCTAAAACCTTTGCATGTCCTAAAATGCAACAAGATTTCTGGTCCTACTGAAAAAGTGAGATGAATTTTATATAGCTTGACCAACTCCTGGAATAAGGGAGGAAGTGCTACTTTAATAGCAATAAAGCTAAAAAAGATTTAACTTTGTTTCATTCAGGGACTGGGAATTTTATTTATTGATTTGATTTGTATCGCCACCAATCCAGTGGTGGGCTTCAAATAATTTAACAACCAGTTCTCTGCTCTGACTGGTTGGGTAGGTGTGGTTGGGTGGGCATGGCTGGGGTGAGTGTGGCCAGGTGGGCGTGACACAGGACTCATGTGGTGCTAAGGCAAGACTTCTCTGAGACGCTCACTCACTCTCATTCTTTAGGTAATCCTCCAGTTATAAATGTAATAGAGCCTGCCAATTACATTTGTAACCTGGGGATTTGTTTAAATGAACATGATCACTCTGTGCTTTCCTCAATGCATGTGTTAATTGAATGTACAGGTCATTAAGTGCACATGAGGTATTTCAGGCTGGGGAACAGCATGTGAGGCCTAGTGCTGGAGCAGGCCATCCAAGGCCTCCCTCAATCCACTGAGATATCTCATGCTCCCCTGGGATCCCCACAATTGCTTTTCCCCCATCCTGCCCCACTGGGTCTCCACAGACTGGGCCTGCTTTGCTGTCATCCCAGATTCCACTTCCTCCTCCCCACCCCATTTCCCATGGATTACTCACTTTTTGAAAATCTCCTGAGGTCGAGAAGAGGCTGACCCATGGTAGAGAAGTGTTTTATTCAGCTGATGGAAAAGCTGTAAGAACATGAAATCTAAGGAAAACATTTTCACCAGCTTCTGAGTAAAAGGCTTTTGCTTAGGGCCATGTGGCCAGCAGGCCTCCTGCTTTAGGACAGCTTCAGGGATTGAGGTAGCCACAGCAGCCAATCAATGAGGACCTTGCTTGCTTTGTCTCATTGGGCTGAACTGCAAGCCCCTTGTTGATTGGCTGCCACACCCTAATCCCTGAAGCTGATTGTTATGTATGCAGGTTTGAAGTTATTGGTTTAGTTTGAACTGTTCTTGTAAAGTGTTAGAAATGATTGGTTTAAAAAGTGCAGGAAAACCCTGCACTCTGATTGGCTGTCAACTCTGGCTGCTGGCTATAAGTAGCAGCCGCAGCCCAGCCAAATTGGGTCCATTCTGAGCTGTAGTCACTAATAAACTAAAGAGCTTGAAGCACTTCGCATCTGCCTCTTCATGCAAACTTAACACTGGTGATGAAGGTGGGATTCCCCTGAAGAAGAAGGCAACGCGGAACAGAAGAAGAGCAAGATGGCTGCGCTGAACACCCCCCCAGCCCCATTCGATCCGACGGCAGAAGACTGGGAGTCGTATGCAGATCGTTTCCAAATGTATCTGGAAGGAAACGATCTAGCCGACATTTCTGAGAAGCGGAAAAGGGCAGTCTTTCTTAGATACTGCGGTCCGGCAGTTTTCAAGATGGCGAGGCATTGGCAGGAGCTGCAGACGTGAAGGTAATGGACTGGCCTGATTTAGAAAAGCTGTTAAGAGCCCATTACGCGCCACAAGTATCGTGCCTCAGACACGAGTTTTACCATCGCGATCAGGGGGAAAACGAAAACGTAAATGACTTCATGGCAAGTTTAAGAGACATGGGGGGTGCATGTGAATTTAACAGTTTAGAAGAGGCCATGCGTGATCGATTTGTTCTGGGCCTTAAAGACAAGGTATTACAGAGCAAGTTATTAATGAAACCTAAGATCACGTTAAAAGAAGCCATAGAAGAAGCCTCTTCAGCAGAAGCTACCAAGTCCTCAGCAGCAGCCATGAGGAAGATGAACAGGGCCACAAACCATTCTGATGGGGAAAAGTCTACCACAAACCATTGTGATGACCTAGATTCTGAATCAGATTGCAGTGAGGTGGAAGAGGGAACTTACAGACTCAGAATGGAGCAGAAATAGAAAGACCTGGATAGGAAGAGGCAAGATTTCTACTGCAGAGGTTGTGGGGAAGCCACCCCACACTGAATGCAAGTTTTTAGACACCATTTGCCTCCGTTGTGAAAAAAGAGGACACCTAGCAAGAGTCTGCAAATCATCCAGAACTCCACCCAACAGAAGGAAATTTCCTGCAAACAAAGACAAAGAATTCAAGCCCAACAATCTCAGTGAGAAAATGGGGTACAGCACAGAAGCAAAGGGGAAGAATGAAACTCATCAGACAGTAACTATTGGTCATTCATCTTCTATCAATAACAGAAAAATGCATGTCAAGGTACTTATTGAAGGAAGGCCTTGCCAAATGGAAGTGGACTCAGGTTAATACTTATCTATGGTGTCATGGGACACTATCCACAGACTACTCCCAAACATTCAGAAGAAGCATTTCAAGAAGCAAGCACTGACTCTTAAAGACTACCAAAGGAACAAGATTCCAGTAGTTGGAACAAGAGAATTCAACGTGAAGTTCAAAGGCCACACCAAACGCCTGCCCCTGACCATCGTGGACAAGGATCGCCCAAGTTTGCTGGGACTTGAGTGGTTCAACCCGCTGGGCATCGAGGTGACTGGCATCAATCACGTGAGCAACACTGAATGGGAGGAGGCCTTGAAGTCTGAGTTTCCAGAGGTCTTCAGCGACGGATTAGGCAAGTACTTGGGGACCCCTATCACTTTCAATCTAGATCCCAAGGTGCCACCAATCTGTTTAAAGCCCAGAAGGGTCCCATTTGCCTTAAAGGAAAAAATTGATGCACAATTAGATAAACTAATAGCTCAAGGGGTTTTAGAACCCACTGACCACTCCAGGTGGGAGACACCCATAGTCACACCAGTCAAGGCTTATGGGTCTATGAGAATCTGCGGAGACTACAAGGGGACATTGAACCATGCGCTACAACAGAGCGCATATCCAGTTCCAGTGGTGCATCATTTATTACATTCTCTTGGCGGGGACACAGTCTTTGCCAAATTGGATCTGGCCCAGGCATATCAACAGTTAACAGTTGATGATGCCACTGCAGAGGCCCAAACCATTGTGACTCATAGAGGTGCTTTCAAATGCAAAATCTTGCAATTTGGAGTAAGTGTGGCACCAGGCATCTTCCAAAGCCTTATGGAAAGAATGCTCCAAGGACTGCCAGGGGTAGTGCCTTACTTTGATGATGTGTTAATCTCTGCTGAAAATGACACTCAGTTACACGAGAGACTCAGAGAAGTCCTAACCAGATTCAAGAAAGCGGGGTTAAAAGTCAAAGAAAAAATGCACACTTAGAACTGACAAGGTAGAGTTCTTGGGCTATATGATTGACAAACATGGTATCCACCCCACAGAAGCCAAGGTTCAGGCAATCAAAGAAGCCCCCAGGCCAAAATGCAAAACAGACTTGCAAGCTTTCCTGGGACTCATTAACTTCTATCACATGTTTCTACCTCAGAAGGCAACCATTGCAGAACCACTACACAGATTGCTAGACAAAAAGTCTGCATGGGTCTGAGGCAGAAAAGAACAAGCTGCATTTAACACTATTAAGAGACAAATCACTTCTGATTCAGTACTGATACAGTTCTCTGAGAATTTGCCTGTTGTACTGACTTGTGATGCATCCCCTTTTGCTTCCCAGTGGAAGGGAAGCCCCTATTGCATTTTACTCTCGCACCTTGACTAAAGCAGAGAGAAACTACAGCCAACTGGACAAGGAAGCCTTGGCAATTGTTGCAGCTGTCAAGAAATTCCATGAGTATCTATATGGGAGAACATTTACTATTGTCACAGATCACAAACCTCTTTTAGGCATTGTGGCAGGGGACAAACCAACGCCCACGATCCTGTCACCAAGAATGCTGAGATGGACTGAATTTCTTGCTGCTTATTCATACAAACTCATCCACAGGCCTGGAAAAGACATTGGGCATGCAGATGCTTTGAGTCGCTGCCCACTTCCTTCACACACTGAGGATCCTGCCCTGAGACTTACACCTTTTTCTAGAAACTGTTGCCAAGCTTCCAGTACACGCTGCTGAAATTGCCAGAGAGACTGCCAAAGACACTTTATTGGCTCCTATTATAGGCTGGATTAAGAAAGGTTGGCCATTTCAAGATCTACCTCAACTTGCCCAACCTTTTAAATCCAGGCAAACTGAATTATCTGTATTAAGAGGATGTATTTTGTGGGGTAACAGGGTGTTTATTCCTGCAAAACTACAAAAAGAGGTTTTGGAAATGTTACATGAGGGTCATCCTGGAATTGTCAGAATGAAGGGATTGGCCAGGAGTTATGTATGGTGGCCAGGTATTGACAAAATGGTTGAACACTGGGTTGCATCCTGTCCCAACTGTCAGGAAGTCAGGCCTGCCCCACCTCTCGCCCCCAAACAGGAATGGGAATGTCCTAGGGGCCCATGGTCCAGGATTCACATTGACTTTGCTGTGCCTACCAGAGGGCACACTTTCCTTATTATAGTAGATGCATATTCCAAATGGCTAGAGGTTATCCCTATGGCATCCACCACAGCTGAAGCTGTCATCAAACAGCTTAAGAAGCCTTTTGTAACTCATGGGTTACCTGATGTCCTCGTTTCTGACAATGGTCCTCAATTTACATCCAACCTTTTTGAATCATATCTAGCACAGCAAGGTATCAGACATGCCCTGACAGCCCCTGGGCATCCTTCAGCTAACGGCCGGACTGAACGCATGGTACGATTTACCAAGGAAAAACTTCAGCAGTTGGGTCCTGGGGACATCACTGAGAAAGTTGAAAAACTACTCAGTGTCCAGCATATCACTCCCAACCCATCAACTAACTTATCCCCAGCAGAGTTGTTGATGGGTAGGAAACTCAGGTCTCCCCTTGACCGCCTTCATCCCACTTATGCACCCAACGCACCACTAGATTCCACTAGCAAAATTCGCACATTCACTGTGGGTGATTCTGTTTATGCTAAGAACCTCATGGGTGAACCATTATGGATTCCTGCTGAGATAACCCAAATCACAGGCCCCAGGTCTTACAGGGTACAAATGGAGGATGGTGTCCTCTGGAGCAGGCACATTGATCAGTTAAGATCCAGATTGCCTTAGGAGAATCGCTTTTGCTCCTCTCTGGTTCCCATACCTACTGCCTCTTCTAGGGGGGAAGGGGAGGATTATGAGAGTAATCAGATAGTAAGAATCAACCCCATGTGTAACGAAGCATTTGCTTTTAGAGAAGGATCTATGTCTGAAGATCACCACTGAAAAGATATTTTTTTCTCTGATAATTACTAGTTGCACCTCAGATGGGAAGGGATGTACAGATAAATAAGTCCCTGCAGAGGCAGATGATTTTGCCTAGACAGTCAGCCAAAAATATAAAGTTTTCCTTGCTCCCCTGTAGAGATTACTCAACTGGATTTGAAGCGGACATCAAGCACAGCAGTGTAATGCAAGTTATAACTGCTGATTTTTCATAGGCTGCATTTGCACAAATGCTCAACTCTCAAAAATCTTCAATGAAAATCCTTTTAATCAGGGGTGGGATTCAAATTTTTTAACAACCGGTTGTGTGGGCGTGGCTAGGTGGGCATGGCCAGGTAACTGGGTGGGCGTGGCTTCTTTTTTTGTAGCCCCCCCCTCCAGTGCACACCTTTTTGCCTCCTGGGCCTCAGGGAAGTCTCCTGGCCAAAGCAATAAGACAGTGAGGGGCACAGCTGATCATCAGAACAGCTGATCATCGGGAGGAAGAAAAAAAAGAAATACCTTATGATGTCAGGCATGCGCACAATGTCGCACATGCGCAATAAGGACTGGGTGGGGAGGGGTGGGCAGAGAGGAGTGGGGCCAGCCAGGGGCACGATTTGCCAGTTCTCCAAACTGCACAGAATTGTAACAACTGGTTTTATAAAACTGGTCCGAACTGGTAGAATCCCACCTCTGCTTTTAATCCACATGTGTATCTTTGATTTCTTATTCATTGGGGCATCCAACCTGAAGGAATCCAAGATGACAACTGTCCAGGATTTGAAAGAAGATACCTTAAAATGTTGGATAAAGAGTAAAGTTTAAGGGAGGAGGGTAAAAATGGTGCTGCATGTATGAACACTAAATGAGGTTTATTGCCTAATATTGTGGGAAGACTGACAGAAATCCCTGAAGAAAATCAATGTCACACAAAAGCTAGTGAATAATTCTATAAATTCTTAGAAAGTAGAACTTCAATGGCCATATGTTAAACTGTGATGTTCTTTTCCACCTAGTTCTCTTTTACATTTCTGCATAGTTGAAAATATAGCAGATGATGTAAAGTGGACACCGGATCTCAAATCATTTAATGCCCTAAGAAAACCTTATGTTTGGAAACTTAAAGAAGTATACCGGGGCTCAACATTCATCAGTTTGCCAGAATTCACTCTTAATGTTTTACAGCACAGAACTTTATTTATGGTAAAAACAGCCCTGGCTCAGTCTGGATAGGAGAGTATCTGGGAGATTCAAATTTCTAAAACAGCAGCTTTCAGAATTGTAATAATTAATGTCTTGATAGATTCTGTTTCTCATTCCAGATGTGCTTTCCTCTCCAGAAAACAAGGAGAGATTTTCACAGAACCAACTGAAAAACCATATGTCTTTCTGTTAAGGGCGGACTCCCCCTCTTCCAGCCCTCACCCCTTTCCTTCATAGAAGCTGGATTTTGGTAAAGTCCTTGTTTCGCCAATCATCTTGCCTCTTCCCCTTGTTTGCTGTTCCATAGCTGAGGTCTTGCTGGTTTCAAATTCTTTCAGTAATTAGAAGGAACAGCTTAAAGCCTGACTTCAAACATGCAGCCCCCAATCTGCTGAGTAAACAGAGGACTTGAATAAGATCCCCAGAGGATCATTAAAATATGTTCTCCTGACCTGGGGGACGGGAGAAGGAGCCCAAATGTGGAATGAATCAACCAACTTTTCCCCTGATGTTATGGCTAACAAGGGATCAGGTATTTATGTGAGATTTGGGGGTGGGGGGAAGCCATGAGGCACTGCAGAGGATTCCAGCACTCCATTATGGATTCCTGCTGAGATAACCCAAATCACAGGCCCCAGGTCTTACAGGGTACAAACGGAGGATGATGTCCTCTGGAGCAGGCACATTGATCAGCTTAGATCCAGATTACCTCAGGAACATCGCAATTGCTCCTCTCTGGTTCCCAAAACTAATACCTCATCTAGGGGGGAAGGGGAGGATCATGAGGATAATCAGCAAGCAAGAATCAACCCCATGTGTAACGAGCCAACACGACAGAAACCATCCCAAAACCTGTCACAATGCCAAAATCCATTCTTACAAGTGGAAGACTGTACATCACTACCTGACTTGGGTGCTGACATTGGGTTGGAGATGGATTGGGAGGAGAGACCAGGTTGTAGTAACCAAACAGGTTCTACTATTACTAGAAGTCCAAGTATGGAAATGTCAGCAGACACGTTTCCTCTCTCACTGGGTGAGAACCTTAAAACATCTGAACCACGTAGGTCTCAACGTACACGTAAGAGCCCCACCTATTTAAAAGAATACATTAGATAGATGGGGTCTGAGTATGGACTGAACCTAGTGGGGAGGGGTGTTATGTATGCAGGTTTGAAGTTATTGGCTTAGTTTGAACTGTTCTTGTAAAGTGTTAGAAATGATTGGTTTAAAAAGTGCGGGAAAACCCTGCACTCTGATTGGCTGTCAACTGCGGCTGCTGGCTATAAGTAGCAGCTGCAGCCCAGCCAAATTGGGTCTGTTATGAGCTGTAGTCACTAATAAACTCTTCACTGAAGCACTCTGCGTCTGACTCTTCATGCAAACTTAACGCTGATCATTTCAAGTAGACAGTCAGAAGCAAACAGGAGGCTGCTCCCTGACAGCCAACTGGGCCCAAACTAAGCCTGCAGGTCCTCATGGCAGAGAAGCCGGTCTTTTATTCAGATGGGGCAAGCAGTTTTCCTTACATCTGACATTCTTATAGTTTCACCAGCTTCTGAATAAAAGACTTTGGCTTCTCTGCCATGTGGGTCAGCCTCTTCTGCAGCTCTTTGAAAACTAAGTACAGTAAAGCCATGGGAAATGGGGTAGGGAGGAATAAGTGGGTCCATGTAGGCTCCATTTCAGACTGTAACAGGCCAGGTGAGGCCTCCAGAGGCCCAAACGGGGCCTAGGAGGGCCAGTTTGAGCCCACAGGCTCCATTTCGGCCTGTAACAGGTCAGGGAGGCCTCCAGAAGCCCAAACAGGGCGAGGTTTCAGCCGGTTCGGCAAACTGAGCAAATAGTTAACTGGTTCTAGTGAACCAGTGAGAACCAGCTGAATCCCACCACTGCACCAATCTCACCCAAGTGACACTGGGCTCATGACAAAAACAACAATCCAATAAAAGCAAGTTAAAAACCAAGATATAAACATAGTAAAGCATCAATGACAACTTTAAAAAAACCATGGCAAAATCAGTCTTGTGTCAAACAACACAATCATGTAGAGACAAGATAAAGGTCAGGTCATGGGGTCATAGAGAATAATACAGAAATACATGCGTGTACCCCAATCAGATGCAAATGCCTTAGCCAAATCTTCTCCTAGTTTGCTTTGTTACTTCAGAAGACTTAAAATAACTGTTCTGTTTTGTGAAAAGTGACATCTGAAATCAGTGAAATGGTTTACCTATAGAAACTAAGTTCTGAGTCTTTGGAGGTTTTTCATAAGAGGCTGGAGGGTCACCATCTCACAAATATTTAATTGGTTTTCCTGTGTATTTCAGAGAGTTGATGATCCTTGGGTTCTCTTTCAATTCTACTATTCTATGATTGTTTCAGTGTTTTATTCCTCCAATCAAAGATTACATGCTCAACATTACAATAATCAAGATATTAATATGCTGATATTTTAAAGAGGAATTCGTAATATTCGCTTGCAATATTTGTCATAAAGGCAGTTCTAATTAGGCAGTCTTTCTACAGAACTCTATGTATATACAGTACATATGTGAACATGAGATTTCTTATTGCAATTTCTTATTCATCTCATTGAGGGTAAAGCTGAATCTGTTGTCATATCCAATCAAATAAAAGAAATAATTATTGCAGTTGGGGAGGTCATGCAGCTATAATGCATTATTGGGTGTAGCATTAATGTACTGCAAATTTTAAAGCAAAGAAACTGAAAAATCTAATCATAGCAAGAATGTATTTTAATTTGTTTGGTGCAACAAAATAGGCTGTTATCCCTAATGTCTTCCTGTCTGTGACCTCAGGTATCTGGATTCCAACTTATCAAATGGTAACATGTCTAGTAAAAGATCAAGTCATTGGCTTCTGTTGAGAATAAAGGAATTTGTCTGGAGATGAGCTGCTTTGCACGTTGCAAAACTAAGATTGCCACAAATTAATGAAATAATGGAAATAGTTTTAATTAAAGATGCTTTAAAACAGAGGTCCACAATCAGTTGGCCGTGGTCCACTAGTGGGTCATGAGGGGATTGCAACTGGGCCGCAGAAACAGCTGCCAAGTGCATGCACATTCTCAATTGCATGAGCAGTGGGCAAGCGCATGTGGGCATACTCCATTTGCCTGTGTGGCAGGCACACATGCACACGCCTTGTGAAAATGGGGCTGCATGTATGTGCATGGCTTTGATGGCTGCCTGCATGAAACCATCCCCTTTCCCCCACACCTGCTGTCCACAAAGCCAGAAATATTGGGGAACTCTGCTTTGGAAGACAATTGTCTAAAAAAACTACAATAAGTAAATATCTTCCTATGTGACTCTGCAGCAATTCCTAGTATGATAATTTATTATTTATTCCTTTGTTGTATATTTAATCTATTTTTAAACAGGTTAGGTATTAATCATCACCCTGAACTTCAGTTTCTTTTCTCCTCCTTTCCATGGTTGACTGAATAATAAATTATAAACCTTTTATTTTTAGTAGATGCACACTGTGAATATGCAATAGGAGGCAGACACAGAAGATAAGCAAACTTTCAAAGGAGCAGCAACAAGACCAAAAGGGAAAAACAATGGCCTTGGCAACACCAAGGGAAAAACTCACAAAGCAAGACAACATCCCTTGACAAAGTACAATCCAGGATTCATAATGCAAACAGTAAATGTTATGCTGGCATTGTTTTGTAGTGACTCAAGGATGAGCAGACAGCACTTTAACTGAGTAATGGAGAAAAGACCTTGCTATCAGTATTTTCCTGTATCAATTTGACGATAATCATAAGACAGCAAGAGGACCTTCTAGAAATACAGAATGACAGAGTTGGAAGGGACCTTAGAGGTTTTCTAGTCCAACCCTCTATTCGAGCATGAGATCCTATACAATTCTGAACAAATGGTTGTCCTATCTCTTCTTAAAAAACCTCCAGCACTGAAGCACCCACAACTTCTCAAGACAAGCCATTCCACTGTTTATTTGTTCTCATAGGTTGTCCCTCTCTTCTTTGTGACAGTATTGGAAGACTGCTATCGTGTTATTACCCCTACTCCTTTTTGTTGGATTGAACATACCCAGTTGCTGCAACCATTCTTCCATGTGTTTCAGCATCCAGCCCCCAAAAGCAGATTGTCTTTAAAAATGGATTGTCAATTTGTGCTATGTAAGATCCAGAGATCTTCCATCAGAATTATGTTATTGCCTTTCCATAATGATCCAAATCATATTTTTAATCTGGAATTATAATATTTTAAATTGATTTGTTTTATTGTTGCTTCAGTGCTAAGTTACAATTTAACAGTACAAATTTACTCCCAACACTGTGAAAAATACATTTCAAACAATGGGTATCTATTGACTAGCACAAGTGATTATAATCAATTCCAGATGAAGCACGTTCTCAGTTAGAATTCACAAAATGCTTTGTGGGCTTTGGGAGTCCAACCAATGTCTTCCATTTATGATGCTACTTTGATTTTCTCCACTGTTTAATTAACAGTTAATTAATAAGTTAATAAATGCCTTGAACTGGTAGCTTTCAGAGTACCATTTAAAAACAACAAAAATTAACAAATAGCAACTAAATTGCATTACAAACCTACAATATTTTGTTAAGTTATAAAAAAACAGTTGTTAATTAACTAGTATTTCCTCTACTTATAAAAAAAGCATAAGAGGAGACTTTTTATTAGCATGTCACTGCTTCACTACTGTCCTTCCCACAGCAAAGATTTCTCTGAGGTTATGATGTTTTTCCTTTCAAAAGCAGCAGGGAATTGAGTGGTTTGAGGCTTTGCCCTCCCCCTGCCCTTCTCCCACTCCCCAGGAAATCTCATTCAAAACAGTCAGCCTAATTCCCAAACCGGCAATTACTATGTTAGGGAAGGCAGGATGGGGCACAAACTCTAGTCTGCTGAGGAAGCCAGCACATTCCCATTTCACGCCACTATGATTAATGAATCTTGGCTAATGGTGTGAAAGTTTCCCACCATTACAAAACCAGCCAGCATGTGAAAATGAGGGATGTTTAGTTTTCAAGCAGGGGAGGGAAACCAGGGCCTCTGAAGCTCATCTGAACAACATCCTCCTCTTTGAAGAGACATTACTATGCTCTGCTAGGCCTGAAAGACTGAAAGTGCTCTCCCAGTTGCCCTCCTGGCTTTCACACAGACTCTGTCCTTTCTCCCTTGATGCATAGGAGAGAGTTCATGTTTCAGGGTTTTTATATTTCACATTTCTTTGCATTGGTGTTGATCACTGCTGCTCTATACCACAACACTTGGGTTATGCTGTTCTGAAAGATGTCTTAAGAGAAAACATTAAATAGAAGGGAAAGGAGGCTCCTTTTTAAAAAAAGATGTCCATATCCAACTAAGAGAAACTGGCCCTTTGAAGTTCTGGAGATAAAGTTTCCCACATGATGGATGGGAAGGAAAGGTCTATCCCTCTCTGCTTCCTTTCTTCTCACTGATTCTGGGTAGAATTACAGGAAGGGAATGGGGAAGTAAGAAGACTCTCACAACTGAAGGCAAATACACGTATCCCAGGATAATGTTGCAGGAGCCAATCTGGGTGGTTTATCCATTCTGGTAGAGAGAAGTTCCCTGAGGATGGGCTCCAAACTGAGCCCCAAAACTGGGAGACTAAACTTCTGGTCCTGGTGACCAACCCAGATTGGATCTTGCAAGAAGAGAGTCTCCGCACCACCCCCAGCAACTATTTTGCAGACTATTGCATTCTTCATGGAGGAAGACAGCCATTGTGAGCATGTTCATTGCACATGGAAATGGAGAAAGTGGTCAAATGATAATGAACTTTCACAGCAGCAGCACATCCATGCATCACAAACAGGCTGAAGATATATAACATTCTTATATACAGGTATGAAATCATACCTGGTTTATAGTGGCAAAGTTTGGAAAGTTCTGGCCACGTTTCTTCAGTTGGGATCCCCAATACCTTTCAAATGAGAAACAAAACTGAATGTATTTTCTAAAAACTTATCTGTAGTCTTGATCCTGATTTTCAGTGTCTCTACAAGAGAAAGCATTCAGAAGCTGCAGATTATCAGGATGAGAAACATCCCACTGCTCTGAGGTGAAAGGGAAAAGGCAGTAAGCAGATCTTCTGACAGGTGTTCAAAACTTCATTTCACAGCATTGTTTGAGGACATTGTGGGCCTTAGAACCACTGAAACTTAATTTGAAGGCTCAAGTCCTAGGATTCATTCCTCAAGCAAATAAATCCATACCAATTAAGATAAAATACCTCAAAGCAAGCATTTAGCTATGGATTGAATTAAGAACCCAAACTGAGTTCTCCTGCGTAATGGTGGTGTTTAAAATTTCAGTATATCTGTTTTTTACATGCTTGGAAAACTGAATACAATGAACTTATTTATTATGTATCGAGGCATCTCCTTTTAGCTTTTGTTTTTGAAGATCAAACACACAAAAGCTGAAACTCCTTTTTTTCCTCCTTTGTTGAATTTCTTATATTCATTTTATAACAAATTCACAAGGCAAAGGGAGAGACAGAAAGATACTTCTGAGCATCTTGGTGGGCCTTGGTGGCTCAGGCTTTTAATTGCCTGCACTTAAGTTCCAGCTGCCTACAACTGCTGTAGGCTCGAATCCCACCAGGCTCAAGGTTGACTCAGCCTTCCATCCTCTCGGGATAGGTAAATTGAGGACCCAAGGTTGTTGGGGGCAATTAGCTGACCTTGTAAAAATGCCGCTTAGTAATAAGCAGGCATATACAATGGAATGAAGGCTATTGCTGAGCACACTGGGTTGTATCCCAAAAATTGTAAGCCGCCCTGAGTCTCCGGAGAAGGGCGGGATATAAATGTAATTAAATAAATAAATAATAAATAAATAAATCTTACAATGCCACACATTCATATCTGTATTGATAAGGTAACACTTTGAAGTGCTGATGATTTTACTATGAATTTCTCAGATATACTATTATACTCACTATCCAGATTTTCTCTAATTGGTCAAAGATATTGCTAACATCTGGAAACAGTGGTTGACCATGAAGCATCTCCACAAATATGCAGCCTGCACTCCTGGAGAAAAATAATATTAAGTCATTTATGTTACAGTTTGCAGGAAAAATTCAAATCCAGAAAACACACAGATGACTGATTCAGCAGGATCATTAACTTCTTTATAAACATAATAAGATGATTAAAGTTTACAATACCATTTGTAGATTCTTTCAACGTAACATAAGCAAAAACACAAGCAGCAGCAGCTCAGAGCAGATATCAGCTTCAGTTTCAATTCTCAGCAAAGCACCCAGAGCCAAACCATACCCAGGCTGTCAGCTCCTGTTGGCTGGTCTGTTACCATGCTTGCTCACTTGCTGACTTTGTTAACCATGTGTCTGCCAGTTAATGAATATACGCTGACAATTTAGCCATCCAGTGCTGTTTTTATACCTGTTACAAATAAGACTAATCTAAATCAAAATATAAGAATATAAAGTATAGTTTTCATCATGCTTTCTACTTAGCAACAGATTTTTTAAAATACTTTAATTTTTCATGACAAAATTTACGTAAGGTAACAGATACTTGAAATATTGATTCAAAAAAAGAAAAATATTTGGAAATTTGTGTAAGAGACAATGTAAACTAGAATCAAACATATTTTAAAGCATAAATTAAGGCAGTTGCATTAAAGCATATAATAGAGAAAACTAGATACAAAATTCTGCATATTAAAGTAAATTGTATACAATTTAATATGGACTTTCCAGAAGGTTCATCTTTCTCTACTAAAAGAAAGAATCCATGAGAAACTACCACTGTGAAACTGGTTTGGATTTACACTGAATCTAACATTCCTAACTAAATGAGCAACATTTAATCTAAATACGTATGTTCATACACTTGAAAATGTATATGGCTAATCTAGCATGTTTGAGGCTATATATATGATAAATAGCTAATATCTAGAGCAGGAATTAAATGGAGCAGAACTTCTGCAGTCCATCAGATTGTTTCCTTAATTCCTTCAATTATGTGGTGGTTCTTAAGCTCAGCTTGCAGCTCATCTCCTAGGCTCCATTCTTGATATAACACACAAAAGCTCCGGTAGCACAGTATTGTCACAACAGATTTCTTTACTACTACAATATGAGAAACACTAGATCTGAACTGCATATCATACTGCCTAAATATCAAAATCTCTGATAAAAGAAGAGAAACCAAGTTGACGAGGAAGAAGGAAGTTTTAGCTTTTATTAGGAATAGGCAAAATTATATCTTTCAAACAGGGGTGGGATTCTACCAGTTCGTACTGGTTCTATAGAACCGGTTGTTACGATTCTGTGCAGTTCGGAGAATTGGTAAATCGAGCCACTGGGTGGCCCCTCCCCACCCGCTCCACTCCTCCTTATCTTGTCCACGCACCATCGCTACCTGCAGTCTGCCTTTACCCGCCCACCAGCCATCGCTGCCTGCCTTCCGCCATGGCCCTGCCTGATCTGATCTGTGATCCCTGGGTGAGTGAGGCTCTGCAAGCCCCAGTCGCCTACCTGCCGCTGCTGCCACCAGCCCCGGTTGAGTCCCGACTCCTGGGCCAGCCTAGGCCACCACTGCCATGCTGCCACCCTCAGTGCTCACAGCCTAGCTAGCTGCCCCCCCCACAGTCCCTGCCTGGCTTGCTTTGCCACCAGCACCACAGCTCCATCCCACGTGGCATTTGTGGCCTAGCTAGCTCACCACCCCCACTGTCCCCAGCCTCCAGCTTGCCTGGCTTACTGGTTGCAGAAAGGAAGGTGAGCCAGGGCTGACCTTTTGCTGTTTGGGTTCCCACCAGCCTGCATCTCACTCCCCGCCTGGATTCTCCATAGCTGCTGGGTTTTGCCAGCTGAGGGTGGGGTGGGGGGTGAACAGGGAGCACGACACTATGCCATGCATTGCCCCTTCCCTCTCCTGCCAGCTGGCCAATGCGTTTTAACAGAGTGCGGGCCACCACTGTGGGAATGGTACAAGTCAAGCCTCGCCAAAGCGGATCTTCCTTCCCTGCCACCAGTTTTACCTTCCAGCCCATGGAGGTCACACCATTCTCAGTGGGCCGCATAGCTTCATGCTTCCTGGTCACCTCCTGCACACTCCGGCAGCCACAAGCCCCAGCAGCTGCTTAGAATTTGGGCAGGGGATGAGATGCGGGTTGGCAGGGAGCCGAGTGGTGATAGCTCTGCCCTGGCTGGTTCGCCTTTCCCTCTGCCATCAGCCATGGGAGGAAAGTAAGGTTGCAGATAGTCGGGAAAGCCAAACCACTGCCTAGCCCAAAGCTGCCAGTGGGGTAGGCGAGGCTGCAACATGCCTCACTTGAAGTTCCCAGCCCTTTCCCCAAAAGAGGGAGGGGAGGAAATCCCACCCACAGCCCCTTTGTTGGACCTGAAAGCCTTGCCTGCTGGCCTTTCCAGGCTACATGGGACCAGGAGCGATCGTCCACTCATGCCCAGTCCCTGGGACTCTGGGAAACTGGCTGGTAAGAACCTCATCATGAATGACATTGCTGGGCGCTTGGATAGTAATTCATTGGAAACATTTGTGTGTGTGTAGGTGTGTGTGTTTGTTTCAGGTGGGTCTCCTAGCTTTAGAAGGAGAGAGGGAAGGAGGAAGGGAAGGGATAGAAAGAGAGAGAAAGAGGGAAAGAGAGAGAGAGAGGGAAAGAGAGATAAAGAGAAAGGGAAAGAGGGAAAGAGAGAGAAGGAAGAGACAAGAAAGAAAAGAAAGAAAAAGGGAAAGGAAGGAAAAGGGATAGAGCAAGGAAGAGAAAGGAAGAAAAGGGATAGACAAAGAAAAGAAAGAAAAGGATAGACAAAGAAAAAGGGGGGATGGAAGAAGGACAGAAAGAAAGAGAAAGAAAGGGAGGAGAAAGTGAATGAGATATATGGATGGATGATGGATAGATACACGTAGGGAGGGAGGGAGGGAGAAAAAAGGAGAGGAAGGAAGGACACAAACCCTGGCTTCAGAAGACTCTTTGAAACAGCACAGCAATCTAGGGCTAAAAGGGATCTTGGAGGTCATCTTCTAGTCCAATCCCCTGTAGGAGATCCTTTCAGAATCATAGAATAGCAGGATTAGAAGGGTGTGTGTGTGTGTGTGCGCGTGCATGGCTGTCAAAACTCAAAAAACAGGTCAAGTAGCTCTGGGGAGGTCAGTCGTAAATTAGAACATTTGCTAAGCAACTGGCCATTAAGCAAGGACCACTTGTATTTGGTTTGCCAGTGACATGGTCACCTGGCCATGCCTACAGTCACATGACACCAAGCCACACCCAGCCAGTCGTGTGACCAACAAGCCACACCCACAGAACCAATTGTTAAAAAATTTGAATCCCATCCCTGAATTGAGGCCTCTGAACTATGATGCTGGAGAAGACTCCTGTGAGTCCCTTGCACTGCAAGGTGATCAAACCAGTCAGTCCTAGAGATCAACCCTGACTGCTCTTTAGAAGGCCAGATTCTGAAGATGAAACTCAGATACTTTGGCCACCTAATGAGAAGGAAAGACTCACTGGAGAAGAGCCTAATGCTGGGAACGATTGAGGGCAATAGAAGAAGGGGACGACAGAGAATGAGGTGGCTGGATGGAGTCACTGAAGCAGCAGGCGTGAGCTTAAATGGACACCAGAAGATGGTAGAGGACAGGAAGGCCTGGAGGAATCTTGTCCATGGGGTCGCGATGGGTCGGACATGACTTCACAACTAACATGGAAAAGGTTGGGTGACTAGAATCAAATCTTTGGATTTAGTTTCATTTTTCTTCTAAGATGGATGCTCTAGTTACCACTTGGCAAGCAGTCTATTATGGACTACTCAAATTAAAACATGTCATTTCATTTGGGGGTGCAATTGATATTAAATATTTAAATCTTGAAGCAATTGAGGGTTCAAAGGAAAAAAAATAGATTTAACTTCCAACTCAAGCCCATGTAATTTTTGATAATCAGAGCATTATTTCATATTTTAAAATTCTCTTGTTGTGTCTTCCATCTTTCCCTAAGAAGGGAAAGGATGAGTGTGTTGAGTTTCATTTCCTTCCTCTTAATGGTCCAAACCTCTTCTCACCAAATATCCACATCTGATGAATAATCAGTGGCTCCAAGCAGAACATCAGGAGGGCGATAGCCAAGTGTCACCACCTCAGCAGAGTATGTTTGATTGGGGAGAGATTTAGCACGAGCAAGACCTGTCAAGGCAGGTGGAAAAAAGTCAGGATTTTTAAATCAGTCAGAATGATCATTTTGACACTAAACTAAATTGCAGAGCACAAATCACAGAGATTATGTATTACAATTATTTTGCATCTGTTTGTTGTGAATAATCTAAAGTACTATCCAACTATATAATGCAGTTGATTTTTCATACATTTCTTGGTTTCTAACATTAATTATCCCAAATTTCTAAACTGACATCTGTTTGGCCTGAGCTGAATTAAAGGCAGAAGAGCTTGTTCTTTACAGCTTACCAAATGGTTCTGAATTTATAGGCGCAAGAAACTCATCTACTGAATAACTGTCTGATGGAGACCAGGTGATGGTGACTCACCAAAATCAGCTAATTTAAGCTCTCCGTAGCAATTTAGGAGCAAATTCTGAGGTTTCAGATCTCGATGAAGGATATGGCACTTATGGATGTGAGCCAACCCTCTCAGAAGCTGGAACATGAAAAGCTGGAAACAAAAGGAAAAAACAGAGCTATGGTAGTGTAAGATAGTGTCTTAAACTTCCAGGGGAAAGGAAGAGAGTGAAAAAATGAATGAAATGACTCTTCCTTATAAGTTGGTTACGTGTTTAAACCTACAGCACACATTCCTAGTAACTCTTCTGTTAGATAACTATTCCCTTGCTGATAGAAGTTGTGCTGGATGAATTGATTTATTTGCTTCTCATTTTATTTCCTCCATAGCCAAACAGAAGCCAGGATTCCCCAAGAGAAGAATCATAAAAGCAACTTAGGGATGAGGGGAAGAACAGAATATTGAGGAAAAACAATCTGGAATAGGATGGGGAGCATGGATAAATGTCAGAATGTTGGGATAAAGCTTTTCGAAAAATGTGAAAAGTTAAAATGCAAAAAGAAATTGTAACATTAATTAGCTCAACCTTAGGGGGGGGGACTATTATGGACTGTTTTATTTCATTTATTAGATTTATATCCCATCTTCCACTCAAGAGCTAAACAAAGGTGATGTAAGTTACAATAAATCAACATAATACCTTCAGGGTGTTTGGTGGAGTGATATTAGAAGTGGAAGCAGTTTGCCTAGCAGAGGCTTCTCATTTCTATTTTCACCCTTATACCCCAAAGGCCTCAACTGGGGAAAAACAGTTCAGAGACATCTTTCTCAATGATGGCAAACATCAGCAGATGCCCCAGATGCTAGATAGAATAACGTGAGGCTTGCTAAAATCATAGGAAGAATTTAGAAGGCTAGATAAGATAGCTAGGAACCATTTCATCAGTTTCCCTCCTGGTAAAGGGATTAGATTATGGTTGGTTATGGCTACTTTGGAAGTTGTTTTTCCATACAGAAGTTGACTCCTATATGGAAAATGGCAAAATGCATCCATTTGTAAGCATTCTTTTCATGGTTTAAAAATCCCACACTCTTTCAAAAGATTTGGCTCTATTCTTTTGTCTGTTTGGTAACTGAATGATATCTTCATTTCTTCTATTTCTATATTCAACTCCAAGATAATTTGGGTTGCTAATTACTTGACTGCCACAGAATAAAACAAACACTACTTTCCTGATATTAATTCAAGCTACTGAAAGCAAAATTCTGCAGGGCTTAAATATGTAGATTTTTGTAAAAAAAAAATAGGTGAAGGATAGAAGAGAAATGTAAAAAGGGGGATTCTAATGAATGTCAGATGCTAAAGCATTGGTGCCAAACTACAGGACATATTACATGAATAAAATATTTCACAAATATTGTAACTGTTATAAAATAGGAATTGTGAAGATCTGATAACAAGGAGAGTTAAAAAAACTTTCTCTTTATGAATTGAATTTTCATCCCAATTAAATCTCATGTGGGTTCTGTTTAAGAACAACTAAAGAAGCATATTAAAAGTGATATGAAGGGCTTATATAATGCTTTGTTTTATAAGCATATTAGGAAGCCTGGGGATTTTTCTAAATAAATACAGAAGGGGGAAAAAGCCTGAGAAATCTGATGCAAAAGAAAAAGCAGTGAAATAGTTATCCATTATTCCTGTGGTGGCATAAGGTTAGACAGTTTCTACTTAGGGAGTTTGTTCACCTGTTTGATTAGAAACAATAAGTTTATAAGAGACTGGAAATCACTGTGGACTTTCTACATGTTAAATACAATAACAGATGGTTAACGGAGGGATTTGAAGATTAGTTTTACCTTTGGGGTTACCTGTTGACTGTTTGAGGGAGGGAGAGAAGGGGGGAGGGCAAGAGAATAGAGGATGGGTTAATCCAATTGTTAGATAGATTTTCACATCAGGGATATCTTTTTATGTAATATGGTATTTTTGTGAAATATAGAAAAGTGCAGTTATTTGTAGACCTTTTCGATATATTTGTAAGCATTCAGCGGGGATGGATTTTTTTTTAATGTTTAATGTCAGTTGTCAATAATGTATTTGATATTTGATACTTGGGCGGATTGTACATGGTTTTTTTTATTTTTCTTGTTGGTATTGTTAGTTTTCTTTGTCTTTCTTTTCTTTGCTTTGTATTTTATCCTTGAAGCTAAAGAATAATAAATAATAGAATAAGAAAAGGATGTTCTCTCACCTGCCATGAAACTTCACCATTATTTTGCCAGTTCACCGAAATCATCTGTGTTTTTACTTAGTAAAAAAGAAACATGTAAACATGGAGGGGGTGGAAAAGGCACATATTATTTGCAGATGTTTGTAGACTTCCTTGTTAGTCAACTGGAGAGGGTGCAGGTGAACTGATGAGGAATACTTTGAGCAGTGGTGAGGACATGAGTGGCCCCAGAATGTCCCTGATGGTTTGGGGGTAAAAATGATGTTTGTATCAAAGTGCTCTATCGAAATGACTTCAAGCAATCTACTGTAAGGCCCTGGAGGACTTAAAATCCCCCTTTTCTGGTGACAGAGCCTCCAAAGAATCTTTGTACGTGAGATGCAACAACTAACATCACAAAGGGAAAAAAATCCAGTCTCTTCACATACAAACTACAGGCGCTTTATACAGCTTGAGTTCTTTATAAACTGGATAAAATGTGTTTTCATTTATTTATTTATTTATTTATTTATTTATTTATTTATTTATTTATTTATTTATTGAACTTGTATGCCGCCCCATCTCCGAAGACTCGGGGCGGCTCACAACTAAAAACAGGAACAATAAATACTTAAAAAGAGATTAAACTAATTTTACAAGCCCAAAAATTACAAAAACTAAAATTTACAATAGTTAAAAATTAAGAAACCTATCCGTTGAAAACAGATATTGATTTACTTCCTTCTTGAAAATAAAGCAACAACAACAATGCAACCAGTTAAGCAGAACTCCAGTTGTTTGGTTATAATTTAAATTTGGGGATGCATTAGTGACCAAATAATGAACCAAAAACCATCAAGATACAGGTTGTCCTTGACTTACAAGAGTTCATTTAGTGACCGTTTGAAGTTATAATGGCATTGAAAAAAATGACATATGACCATTGCAGCATCCCCATAGTCATATGATCAAAAATCAACCGCTTGGCAACTGACTCATGTTTATGATGGTTGCAGTGTCCCAGAGTCATGTGATCACCTTTTGCATTCCTCTAATATACAAAGTCAATGGGAAAGCCAGATTCACTCAAGAACCTTGTTAACTTAACAACTGCAGTGATTCACTTAACAACTGTGCCAAGAAAGGTCATAAAAACTCATTTAAGAAATGTCTTGGTTAGCAACAGAAATTTTGGGCTCAACATGGTCATAAGTCGAGGATCTGTATCTTGGTGGAAATTTATTTTGTAGATTTCCATGGTGAAGCATCTTTACATTAAGAAGAATACACATTTTTTTCTTGATTTTGGATTCTGGGGTCATAAATGAATGGCCAGCAATATGTGTAACTTTGTTTGGTGAGGACTTAAGGAAGGTTAAAAGTGTAATATAGGAGCTTCACAAACATTTCATGCAATCATTTGACATCCTTGGGGACAGGAAGGAGACAATATAGTCTAGCTAGAGAATCAGTGGCTAAGGCTTTAACATGGAGGGTGAAAGGCTGTATGCATATGACAGGTTATTCATCCTCCATATTATGAAGGCATTCTGGAGATTAATACAGTCTTTTCTGCTTGCATATAACTGCAGAAGCACGCTTTGGCAACAGGTTTGTTCTGCCATGTCCTCATCACATTTCCTTAATCTTGTCTGAAACCATAAAGAAAGCAGATTCCCACACCATCCAAAAACAGCCTCAAGGTTTTTGAATCTGTGAGGCTTTGTCATCCATTCTTTGGAGTGAAATCAGGTGATGCAGAATAGGGATCAACAATGGAGACAGTTGCAGTTTCCTGCTGACTGACTCAAGAAAGAGTACTTCAACTCAGCAACAGGGACATATAATAAATCTTGGTTTCTGTTTCATACTTGTTAATACAACATAATCACACAGTTGGCCCTAGATGCAAGAAAGAGAAACTATATATTTAAAATAAATAGGTGAATCCTAATATGCTAAATCTATTAATAATGTTTGTTCATAATACATGCTTTTAACATACATATTTCTTCAAAAACATACCATAACATTATGAGGATGGAGGCCCCCAGGATGCTGAGACATGTACTGGGCCAAGTCTGTGTGCTAAATAGATGCAGAAGAAATAAGAGTTATTTATCAAGACCAGAGATTTTCTGCAGGTTCTTTATCAAAGTATAACTCAACTACATTTGAAAAAAAATATCACTGAATAGAAAGTGACCTCTTCTTAATCAACCCCATGAAACCCTCTGCTGGGAAACCAGGTGAAGAAAACCTCTATCTGCTTCCTTTATTGTTCATTTCTAGATTAAATCTTGTTATAATATTCTCCCAAGAGCACCATATGATCTACATGTAATGGGTAGGGACTGAGAAATATTTAAAAAAAAATTTAAATTAAGATAGTGGTACATAAAAAGATAAGGATGAATGGAAAAATCCTGAGAAGAGAGGGAAAGGCAGTAAACTGAACTTAGGAAACAAATCTTTGAAAACAGCACCTTGCATGCATTGATTGAATTGCAAAAACAATCAGCTCCTACTGCTTCAGGTCACATAAAGCAGACCTTAAAATATAAACGGGACCCGGCCAATCTCAAGGACAAGGGTCAGAAGCATGCAGAAAGCAACATTCACTGTGATGGATCCATTCCATACTGCTGTAAAATCCTGTGAAGCACTGAAAAATGAGGGGGCTTGCTTTCTTCAATAAGCAAATGAATAAATCTAATGAAAAGCCACTCACCATGTACTCAAAGACTAAAGTCAGGCTCTCTTTGGTCTGGAAGATGTCATGAAGGAGCACAATATTGGCATGTTTCAGGCGCTTGAGGAGAGAAACTAGGACCACAGATACAACAATCAGACTGATGCAGGGACAAAGAAAACAGTTGAACAGCCTAGATGACACCAAGGCAGTTTTGAGTGACTGGAACATTTCCTTTTTTCTCACTAGGTTTTAAAACATTTACATCTTTAAAAAATGTGCATTCCAATAATTAAAATAGTTTAAACAAAAAATGGCATTTGATTGAAATGCATTTTATATGTCACTGGACCCTGGTACAGTTTTGTGTACTTATTCATCTTGTTATTGGACTATTCCCTCATAGAATCTTCTTTGAAGAAACATGCAAGCTTTTGTGCTACCGAACCAAAGGTGGGCAGGCAGATGGAAAGGAAAGTGCCTTCGTTCAGCGTTAGTAGTTTGCTCTGTTATTTTGGGGGTGTATATGTGAAAGGGCAGTACAATCACCATCCAACCCTTTGCATCCTACAAAGTTAAAGCAGCTAAAAGAAGTAAAATCAGAAGACAATGCTTGGGAATGTACAATGCATAATTTAGAAGGGACCATTTCATTACAATTCATTTGCTTGTTTCGACTGCTCAGTTGTTTCTTCTGAACACAGTGGGCTTTTCTCTTGCATTTCTATCTTCTTCAACTTGTCAAATTTCTCAATCTCAGCATATCTGATTTGTCAGACATAGTTCTAATTGATCAGTGAGACTGTCCCAACCTTTCAGCAATCACTCTGAACTGTATATCCCTGGGATGTTTCCACCCATAGAATTTATATATTAACAAAGAGCAAAGAGCAAGGTAGCAGTTTTTAACACATTATATCAATTTAGCCATCTGATAAAGTGAGCTACATCTTATGAAAGTTTAAGCCTTTTCATAAAGTTGGTTAGCTAGAAATGGTGCTACCAGACTCTCACGATTTTTTTGCCATGACAAACTAACTGGTTTTCTTCCTACAGCAAACACACTCTTGGAAAAGTGTTGCTATTCTGTTGCTGAAATACATTCTTGTTAAACTAAAATTGCTTAAAATTGGAGGGGGCAGGTTTGTTAAATGAAATTTAGGTTTCTTAAAACCTTATCTTGGTTAAATAAACTCTCAACAGGCAGTTATGCCATGACAGAGGTCATGATCAGTGGACTTTCAGAAGCTCCTTCCCTTTTGCACTGACAAAAGGGTTTGTTGGATGTCTAAAGCTATGTTTCAGCAATTAAAGGAAGAACACAAGTTTACTTATTTGAATTTGCTTTCCCTTTGCCTGTGGATGCTTACAGATGGTTAAAACCTCAACTGCCACCCCTTTGCAGGTCTGTAGAGCCTTTTTTTGGGAGGGTGCTTGTAAATTATTTGGATTGCTTAGGCTGCAGCACAGGAATAATCAGAAAGAATCATACTGGAATAATCACAATGAAATTACTATGTATGGTTGGCTTACTTCTCAGGTTTTCCTTCAGATCAGATGTCTCTAGCTTTTATCCTACACAATCCCTCACAACAAGAACAAACTTCTTCCCCTGTCTCAACCTCCTTCCCTGCTTTTGCCATCCAGAATTAAACAGTGGTTTCAGAACCTATTTGCTAAAGATTGTCTAGATAAACTTTTGACTAAGCATTGTGGTCTTTGTTTGAAGCAGGAAGTACCAGAATTCATTGCAGAATGTCTCCTGCCACTTTTTAGCCATCAGCTATGGTCTTCAGGACCAAGAAGCCAGAATTATGTTGTAGATATCTCATCCTTCTAGCATTTGTAAACAGAGAAGGAAAGAAAGAGTGATTGCAAAACAGGAGTTATGTGGACACGTATACTCCATAAGTAACTCTATTCATGTAAGATATGTAGTAACTGGGCTATTTCACTGTTTGTTTCTTTGCTTGTTTTTAATTTCAATGTTAAAATTTTAAAAAGGAAATATTTAAGCTGCACCATCCCTGTGTAGGTGGGTGGGACACCGGCCAAGGTTTTGTTTATTCCTTAGCAAGAGTTTGCCTCAGTTTGTAACGATGACAGGCACTAGATCAAATGAGTTCACCTACAGTTGGCACAAAGCTTGGCTGAATATATCATAT